>ML290071.1:10208-22469 GCA_005239495.1 Nicotiana undulata | reverse complement strand
GGTTACTATATTTGACAACGATCGCTTACCCTATTTTAAGGTGTAAATTGAGCGTATCACCTGGTCAAATGATGACATGACTGGCCTCAGCACATCTATTGTGGCCCACAAACTGCCAACGAATCCAACATGCCCGCCAGTAAAACAAAAGCTCAGGAAGTTCAAACCAGACATGAGCTTGAAAATCAAAGAAGAGGTCACCAAGCAGATCAACGCCGGGGTTCTCCGAGTGGTCAAATATCCTACATGGTTAGCCAACATTGTGCCTATACCAAAGAAAGATGGGAAGGTCAGGGTCTGCGTCGAATACCGGGATCTCAACCGGGCCAGTCTGAAAGATGACTTCCCCTTGCCAAATATACACATCTTAATTGACAACTATGACAAGAACGAGCTGCAATCCTTTGTGGATTGTTTTGCGGGTTACCATCAGATTTGGGATGGACGAGGAAGATTCTGAGAAAACGACATTCATTACGCCATGGGGAGTGTATTGCTACAAAATGATGCCATTCGGTCTGAAGAATGCAGGGGCCACTTACATGAGAGCCATGACTACTATATTCCATGATATGATTCACAAGGAGATCGAGGTAAATGTAGATGACGTCATCATCAAATCAAAGAAAGTTGTTGATCACGTGGAAGATTTGAGAAAGTTCTTCAACAGGTTAAGGAAATACAATCTGAAGCTTAACCCTGTGAAGTGTGCATTCAGGGTTCCTGCTGGGAAGCTGCTAGGGTTCATTGTTAGTTGTTTAGGAATAGAGCTAGATCCATCAAAGGTCAGAGCCATCCAAGAATTTCCGCCACCAAAGAACAAAAAAGATGTTATGAGCTTCCTGGGACGGCTCAATTATATCAGCCGGTTCATAGCCCAGTTTACCGTCATTTGTGAACCAATCTTCAAAATGCTGAGAAAGGATGCTGAAACCAAATGGACTGAGGATTGTCAAAAGGCCTTCGACAGAATAAAAGAGCACCTCTCAACACCACCAGTCTTGGTACCTCCAGAGTCGGGTAAACCCCTATTACTCTACTTGGCTATATTAGACGGAGCTTTCGGGTGTGTTCTCGGGCAACATGATGAAACATGAAGAAAGGAGCAAGAAATTTACTACCTCAGCAAGAAGTTTACTCCGTATGAGGCTCAGTATTCTCTATTAGAGCTCACCTGTTGTGTTTGACTTGGGTCGCCCAGAAGCTGATGCATTATTTCTGTGCCTACGCAACATACCTCATATCCAGGATGGACCCACTAAAGTACATCATTCAGAAACCTATGCCCACTGGCAAGCTGGCTAAATGGTAGATCCTATTAAGTGAGTTCTACATCCTTTACATAACTCAGAAGGCAGTCAAGGGACAAGCGTTAGCCGATCATCTTGCTGAGAATCCTGTGGACGAAGAATACAAACCTCTAAAAACGTATTTCCCCGATGAAGAGGTATCATTCGTAGAAGAGGACATTGCAGAATCCTACGACGGTTGGAGGATGTTCTTTGATGGTGCCGCAAACTTCAAAGGCGTGGGTATTGGAGAAGTCTTGATTTCAGAAACCGGTCAAGACTACCCGATATTTGCCAAACTCAGGTTCCCCTGCACCAACAACATGGCTGAATATGAGGCCTGCATCCTTGGGCACAATTTGGCCATCAACATGAACATTCAGGAATTATTAGTGATTGGTGACTTAGACTTATTGATACACCAAGTCCAAGGAGAATGGGCGACCAAGAATTCCAAGATACTGCCATACCTACATCGTGTGCAGGAATTGAGAAGGAGGTTCACAAAGATTGAATTTCAGCATGTTCCCAGAATCCAGAATGAGTTCGCCGACGCACTGGCCACCTTGTCATCTATGATCCAGCATTCAGATAAGAATTTCATTGATCCTATCCCGGTGGGTATTCACACTCAGCCGGCTTACTGTGCACACGTTGAAGAAGAAGCAGATGGAAAGCCTTGGTTTCATGACATCAAGAAATACCTGGCAGAGGGAGAGTACCCAGAGCTTGCAAACGCCACTCAAAAGCGCACTCTACGAAGATTTTCAAAAAACTGCTTTCACAGCGGAGGAATCCTATATAGGAGGACTCCCGATCTGGGTTTGCTAATATGTATCGAGGCAAAGGAAGCAACGAAGCTGTTGGAGGAAATACACGCTGGTACATGCGGTCCTCATATGAACGGGTTTGTTCTAGCAAAGAAGATTCTTCGGGATGGTTATTTCTGGATGCCCATGGAAACAGACTGCATCCAGTATGTCCGCAAATGTCATCGGTGTCCAATACATAGGGATATGATAAAGGTACCTCCCATCGAGCTTAATGCAACAAGCTCACCCTGGCCGTTCGCCGCTTGGGGCATGGATGTTATTGGACCAATCGAGCCTGCTGCCTCCAACGGACACAAGTTCATTCTGGTTGCTATTTACTATTTCACCAAATGGGTCAAAGCCGCATCCTACAAAGCAGTTACTAAGATAGTGGTAGTCGGTTTTGTCCGCGATCGCGTTGTTTGTCGATTTGGAGTTCTAGAGTCAATCATCACCGATAATGGTTCCAATCTCAACAGTGATTTGATGAAAGTGATGTGTGAAACCTTCAAGATCGAGCACAAGAATTCTACAGCATACATACCTCAAATGAACTGAGCCGTCGAGGTTGCCAACAAAAACATGAAGAGAATACTGAGAAAGATGAAAGAAAAACACAAGCAATGGCATGAAAAGCTATCATTCGCTCTGTTGGGGTATCACACCACGGTTCGCACATCAACCGGGGAAACTCCTTACATGTTGGTATACGGCACAGAAGCCGTCATTCCTGCCGAGGTTGAAATTCTATCCCTGAGATTTATACGAGAGGCTGAGCTCAGCAACACAGAATGGGTAGAAAGCCGCTATTAGCAATTGGCCCTCATAGACGGGAAGAGAATGAACGCGGTTTGTCATGGTCAGCTATATCAGAACAGAATGACTAGAGCCTTCAACAAGAAAGTCAAACCAAGACGATTCACACCAGGGCAGCTGGTGTTAAAGAAAATCTTTCCTCATCAAGATGAAGCAAAAGGGAAATTCTCTCCTAACTGGCAAGGCCCGTACATGGTTCACCGAGTGCTAACAGGAGGAGCACTCATACTCGCAGAAATGGATGGAGAAGTTTGGCCTAAGCCAATCAATTCAGATGCAGTCAGACGCTACTATGTGTAACCCTTTATGCTTTCTGTCAATATTGTAACATGAACTACGCCTGACCTGATTCCCGTTTAAGAGGGGATACGTAGGCAGCCCTGTGGGTTCGGTCACATTCTAATAAAATTTCATTTTTTTCCACGAATGGAAACTGGGGCAGAATTTTGAGGAGGGACATCAAAATTCCGAAGCAAGTTCAACCGAGCACCGCACCAGTAACAGCCATAAGTTTTCACCCATCAAACTGGGGAAAAGGTTGAGAAGGAACCCTCAAATCTCCGCAGCAATAGAGGTTGCAATGTCTTGAACCACGTCACAATCGTCGGTTCATCCAAAGAAAACTAAGATTTCTATATATCATATCATATTTTACAAAATCATGAATATTTATTTTTCTCAAAAAGTAGTTTGTTTTAGCAACGCTACCCCTGCGGTACAAGCAAAGTCATCATCTTCAAGCAAGCAGGTCGGATCAAGCCAGTAGGGGATACGAACTAACCTTCCCCTTTACAAAACTCACGACTTTTCTTTGAACGCGGACATAAAGACGGCGAAAGCCCAAAGTATCTTCTTATCTTTGCAAGACATCTCAAGACATTCTCAAGACCGTCCCGCATTGCCAACATTTACTATCACCGTAAGCAGCCCTGTACTCGCAGCAATCATATCGCCATAATCTATCATCAACTAAGAACTCTACTGTCATTTTATCTTCCCACACTTGCATTTGCATAAGGCTACCTTTCTGCCTTCCGAGACTAAGCTTTGTCTCCATTTTCATGAGGTTAAGCTCTACCTCCATTTGCATAAGGCTACCCTTCTGCCTTCCGAGACTAAGCTCTGTCTCCATATGCATGAGGTTAAGCCCTACCTCCATCTGCATTCGCACTGCATAAGGCTACCTTTCTGCCTTCCGAGACTAAGCACTGTCTCCCTGCATTCTATTTCCTCTATTTGCATAAGGATACCTTTCTGCCTTCCGAGACTAAGCTCTGTCTCCATTTGCATGAGGTTAAGATCTACCTCCATTTGCATAAGGCTACCTTTCTGCCTTCCGAGACTAAGCTCTGTCTCCATCTGCATGAGGTTAGGCCCTACCTCCATCTGCATTCACACTGCATAAGGCTACCTTTCTGCCTTCCGAGACTAAGCTCTGTCTCCATCTGCATGAGGTTAGGCCCTACCTCCATCTGCATTCACACTGCATAAGGCTACCTTTCTGCCTTCCGAGACTAAGCATTGTCTCCCTACATTCTATTTCCTCCATTTGCATAAGGCTACTCTTTTGCCTTCCGAGACTTAGCACTGTCTCCCACTTCACTTCACTCCTTGCATAAGGCTGTCATTCTGCCTCTCGAGGTTCTACGCTACCTTATCCGCATGTTTACTTCATTACGCACAGCTCCTGTCTATTGATTTAGAATAATTACCTCTCACAACGATATTTATCTACGTTCTCTTCCGGGCTAAGCTCTGCCCCGCTTTCTTTTTCGCAAGACTAAGCTTTTTCTTGTCAACATCATTACTATTGCATTCTTCATGGGCTGAAATATCGCCAATTTTTCCAAAGGCATCATCGTTCAGAGGCACCATCCTCATGGCCCGCGAACATCATTTCATGGCCTGCGGATCTCTTATATTCAACTTGCATATTATTATTCAAAGGCATCATGGTTCGGAAGCACCATCCTCATGGCTCGATAACATCATTTCATAGCCTACGAATCCCGCACCAAGCGAGTCATGGCCCAGGACATCATATTCTAAAGACATCATCCTAATTGTCCGAAGAAATCATTCATAGTCCAACGGGAACTTGCATCATGTTTATATTACGCACAATATACGCTTGTTTTTTTTATCTACAAGTAACTCGGCCGGAACAGCCAACCAGGCAGGAGCGGACCGCTCCAGTTCTTCAACACAACCCCGGAAGATTTTTGTATTCTTACCCCACCATGCACCTTGTGTCTGTTCTTGTAAAACATCGTCGATATATTTCGCCGATGATTCTGGAACTACAAGCGACCTGATTACTGTAAAATCAGGGATATGTAGGTAGCTCAGAAACCAGGGTGCGACCGAATTCTATCCCGTCGTTTCATCTCAGGCCAAAATTGGCCATCATATCTTTACCCGACAACTCTTTCATCCTTCCCGGGTAAAGAGGGGTAGCTGTTGATATCCAATTTTTCCTCAAATTATTTTCCAAACTTGTATATATGCTTTCAAAATCATTCTTAGCAATAATAAGTATTTTTCCTAATTTTTACATATTTTTATCTTAATTATTTATATATTTATTCAGTATTTTGTATTTTAATAGTTTATAAATCATGCTCTAAATAAATCCCAAAATATTCTCCAATTTAATATGTCATTTATAATTACTGTTTATTTATTAAAATTCAAATTATTTCATAAGTTGGCCAATTGAGTGCTATTTAATGGCAATTACAATCGTTTTGCAATCATAGCCTAATTAGTCATTTATACCTTTAAAATCCGAATTTATGTCCTTCATATTTTTAATCTTGTCTAATTACTGTAACTATATTCATTTTTAACTTAATTTTATTTTATACAATTATTGGCTATTTTAATTAATTAACTATCCTATTAAATCAGGTATTTCACAACTAGCCTCTTCTTATTTTTAATTTTAGCCACATTATGTTGATTTAATTACCCAACCCCTGAACCAATTGAGACCATCCCAAACCCTACTCTTACCCGGCCCAAACCCCAAATACATCTGGACCGTTGATCAAATTAGATCAACGGTCCGAATTATTATTTCCCTTAATTAACCCCCAACTACCCCCCCCGTCTCTCTCATTCTTCGAGACCTCACTCTCTCTCATCTCGTCCCTTCCTCTCCTCCTTATCTCTAGAACCTTCTAGGTTCTCCTTCTTCTCTGATGGGTTTCCACCACCTCTCCGGCCACCTCCAGTCTCTTCCCTTTCAGTCACTGGCCACCTGACGCCTGTCTCTCTGATTCCCTTCGTCTCTGAGTTCCTGTGAAGCTTCAACCATGCCAAGAACGGCCATGGAGGCTCCTGCCTAGGTTGTTTCCGTCTTTCTCCAGCGAGGTTCGACTCGATGGTGCCCTAACCATCACCGTCTCTGTCTTTTACAACAGGTTCTCCGATTATCTCTGGTTCTCTTATGAAACACTAATTTTTTGCCTACACCTCTCATATTTCTAGTATTTCGATTTAAACCTGTTTCTTTATGTTTTACACTAATTTACACTCAATATTTAAGATTCATCAGTTTTTTGAAAGACGTCTTACTCCCTCTTTTAAAATTAGGGTTTCTCAGAGTTTTTCTGCACCTGTTTTAAACTGACTCCTTCTTTATGCTTAAACCTTTCCCCTTGCATGTCTACTGATCCTATGTTCTTACTGCTGCTAACTCGCTTTATGTTGAAAACCTTAATTCCTTAGACTTCTATGTTCACTTCTTCATGCTGGCCTGACTATTTGATTTTTGTTAATGTTTTCTATGACTATCATGCTGCGAACACGTCATTTGTTGGGTATTTTACCCACTTGCTTTACCTCTGGGTTATTATGTTCATATGTCTGGCCTCTTTCTGTCAATACCACCAAGCCATGCTTATTTGCTAAGATTGTTTGTCTTCTCTATTTATATGCTGAACTATGGAATCAAAATTTTCTCTTGATTGGTTCTGACTTTCTTACTCGATGGTCTGATTAGAAGATCTCTTTTAAGTTTTTGGAATGTTGTCTGTCCACTTAAATTGATTGATTCCTTTGCCCTATATGCTTTCCCTAATCAAAGTTGTCTGAATTTATTCTTAATTGACTACCCTATACTTAGTAAACTTTGATTCTTTCATTATTGGCATGATACTGATTTTGTTACCTTATGTGGCATATGTTCCTACTGTCTGAACTTGAATCCCTTAACTTAAGGGATTACCTGTCTTAATAGTACTGAATGATCTGAGTTTCTTTAATTACCATGCTACATTGAAATCTTCCTTATTTAGCTCCTGTACTGATTTCTTTTACCTTGTGTGCTATGTATTTTAACCGTTTGAACTTTTAAAATCCCTTGACTTAAGGGAACCGTGTCCTATTTCTATACTGATTGATTTTGCCTTCTATTATTAACATGCCATTATGATTCTTACCTTATTTTACCCCTTGTTTTCAACAATAAATACTCTAGTATTTCAATAACAAGGGACAGACTGACACACAGACCTCAGTCGAGCATCACTCTAAACTCTCTTTATACTACTCTCTCTTGTGTTCTTTCTCTTGTTCTCTTGTCTCTACTTGCTTCTCTTTACTCTTGCTTACTATTAGCCGGCTGTTAAGCCAAGGCTAATATTGTGCTATCACTTTGCTCTCTTCTGCTTGCTCTTTGCTCTCATCAATGGTATATTCTAATTAAGATTCAAGATCAAAACCAATGTGTTTCCTATTACTTCAGTTTGTCATATTCCTGATCTTTTTCTATTTGTGTTTTTGCTGTTCAATATGTGATTAACTTCTTGTTGTTCTCTTTTAGTACTCACCATACTTCATCTCTTTAAGAGTTATATGCCAATGCTTCTAGGATTGTTGTTTGCTCTTCATTGGTACCTGTTATGCCTGTATCCTGTTATTGTCTATTATCATGTTTAAACTTGTCCATCTCCTGACTCTATGAACACCTCTGATTTGTGCAACTATGTCTAAACAAGTCTATGCATCTTTTCCTGATTACTATGTGGCCTATCTATCTCTTTGAACCATCTATGATTTATGTAGCCATGTTTAAATAAGTCTTATTGAATCTATGTACCTTTCTCCTGATTACTATGTGATTTACCCATTCCATGCAGCTATGTTTAAATAGTTTATTGAATCTTTGTGTCTTCTCCTGCCTATTATGTGACTTATCCCCCATTGTCTTTGCATTGCTGAATTTGTTTTGATCTATTCTTCTCAGATACTACTACTTTTTTTAAACTATTATGTTAAAAATGAACCTTCAGTTCATAAATTCTTTCAACTAAATCTTGTCCTTTCAAAAAACTTTGTTCCTCTTTTAAACTCACTCCTAGCACTTCACACTATTCCTAGAAACTTAAGTTCCACCTCCTCAGTGTAAGCATTGCTTAGGGAACCTCTTGAGTTCCCTCTGAACTTTGATGCACTGAGATGAGTAATTCCACACTGCACTTGTTCAAATTGGCAATTGTGTTGGGGTGCTGGTATTGGCCAGGGACCCCTGAGGGCCCTAGGGAGCTTTGCCGCACCCCTACCATGTGAGAGTTGTGAAACTTAAGAGGGGTGAGCCTGGAAGATAGGGCATGATTAAAGGCTCCCTATAGAGTTAGCTTCTTCTTTTCCTTCAAGTGATGTAATTTATTATTCTTGGTCTGTAATAATTTGTAAAACGAATATTGGGGCTGGCTAGTGAATATGGGGGGCTATGCATGTTTAGTTTAATGAATGGGTAGAAAAGCATGCTCATAGGATTTATTCATTTACATGTGCAATAGACAACCTGTCTAGGACATGCATCTCATGCGCTAGAAACCCTGCTTAGGTTATTTTATTTTCATCATGTCTACTTTACTCATTTTGCAAGCCATAATCATGTTAACAACTGTAACAAGTAATAAAAAAATGCTATAATGTACTACTACTGCATTTTCATAAGCATATCATCTAGAAACCATGTTTTAGGGGTTCATGTATGCATTAAATATCATGTTATTTAGGATTTCGAAGTTACAGTATTTTTCGAACACTTAATCAACATGTTCAACCTAATAAGCCTCGCTAAAACTGGTTTAAATGGTTTAAATCGGTTCCCTACAAATGTATTATCCTGCGTGCCTTAAGAATCATAACTAAAACCTGCATATTCACCCTTTAAAACAAATAGACAATGTATACGCACGCCTAGGAAAACCTTAGGCCTAATATATACTAAAACCAATTTCACTTGTGTTGCGCTTGGCTGGTATTAGAATCAATTAGTCACCCTTTGAAATCCATGATACTTTGCTGCTTCATTCTTTTATTATCCCTTCCTAAAGTTCACTCTATGTTTTTTCAAAAAATTCCTAGTCTGACATTTTCAGAACACTGATTCTCGAAGTCATGCATTCCTTTACTCTCTACTGAGATTTATTAGACTCATGCTCTGTTAAGTTTTCAAACTACTGGCTTTCAGAGTCATTTTGCTTTTTCTGAAATCACTTTGTCTTTTAAAACTCATGCTTTATTTTCAACTGTATTGGGTTTCTGAAATAGTCTACTGCCTTTTACTAAATCCCTGACTCCCACTATGTTTTAAACTGCTGGATTTTAAAGTCACTTGCCTCCTCTTTTGATCACTCTGTTATTTAAATCATGCTATTACTAAGGATTTCTTCTAAACTGATGTGTGTTTCTAATATCCTGCTAAATTGCTAAATCTATGAACTCATTCATTCTTTTCCGGAAATTATTCTGTCCTCTATCTCCCGTTGCATTATTGAGTTTTCAAAGGCATTCCCATTACCAAAACTGTTAAAGCCTTACTATTTTCCAATGAAAAATTCCTATTTTTAAGTCCTGACTTTGAGACTTTAATTGTTTTTGAGACGTGTCATTTACGTGTTTAAATTGCTGAGGGACTTGTTAGTCTATTTTTTGCCCTATATGATTCAATACATGTCATCCTATTTGTTTTGCATTGTTGCCTAGTGTTTTATCCTTTACACCTGAGTCCAGCCTAGTCCCTGCCTTTGTAGGAATAGTGGTCCCAATTGCCCTCCGGGACTTATAGGATGAGACGGGTAATGGCACACATTAAGTAGTCGTGACCAACATGCGTTTTAAATAACCTTTACGGGGTGGGAAGGGTAGAATACAGATATGATGACCGGTGCGCTAATACCACGTGTAGCCGCCTCCCCGAGGTGTGACATACCGGGTATTGCATTGAAGTGATCCATATTACTTTAAACCTAGGACACTTATTTTCAAATGTTTATGTTATTCAAAACCTTTAAATACTTTCATACTTGCTTTAAATCCCCTCATACGTGAACCTTATTTGTTACTTGCTTACCGTCCAAATTCACAAAACTTATTGGTTGGGACCCACAATTGTGGATCCTGAGGGGTGCCTAACACCTTCCCCTTGGGATAATTTCAAGCACTTAAACAATCTCTGGTAACGCGAACAAGTTCATGAGTTATCAACTCTAGGTTCCCTAACACACCATAAAAATCGTTAGGTGGCGACTCTTCCTTTTCTTGAAAGGAGTTTTCCATAATGTCTTAACCCGATCTTTCCGTACCTAATCCGTGCGATAGAAAAAGGGGACGCGACAGACACATAGGAGAAAGTAGACCCCGGATCAAACAAAACTGAAACACCTCTACTACAAACTGAAACCGTATATGTAATGGCTGCGTTAGAGGCCTCAACCTCAGGCCTGGCAGGAATAGCATAGTATCGGGGCAGAGCCCCTCCAACCTGAACATCTCTGGGTCGCCCTACTGTGGGCTGACCTCTACCTCTCGTGGCCTGTCCTCCACCTCTATGAGTCTGACCTCCACCTATGGCACCTCGTCCTCTACCCATTGCTGGCTGAGGGGGTGGGGGTGCACCTAGTGCGGGAATCATGGCACGGGAACCCTGATACTGAGAACTACCAGAAGCTCTGCGGCAATCCCTGGCAATATGCCCTGAAACACCATAAGAATAGCAAGACCTCTGCTTCTGAGGCTGCTGACTCTAGAACTGACCCTGTCGACCAGAATAACCACCCTGGAAGCCCTGAAGCGGCGGTGCACTGATAAGAAATGGTGGTGCACTAGTAGGAGGTGGTGGTGCACTGCAGGATACTTGAAGTGCCGATTGGTATGGTCTAGGAGGATGACCTCTGCCGAAAGAATCTCTGCCTCCAGATAAGGCACCACTGAACCGGCCAAAAAGACGACGTCTCTTGTCAGACCCTTGACCACTCCCTTGTGATAAGACCATATCAATACGCCTGGCCACATTAGCCGCATCCTGGAATGAAATATCGGTACCTGTCTGTCACGCCCCAAACTAGGGGAGGCACGACTGGCACTTGATACTATATTCGATCGAGTTAGCCACTAAAATTACTAGCTATCTAAACTAGGGGCCTAACAGATCGAGCAGCACAACATCTGAAATGCTAAGCCTGGACCGTTAAGGTCATGACCTGACTAACAATAAGCCATATAAAAAAAGGTAGACAAGCCAAAATAATAAAGTACTAGCTGGCCGACGAGGCTGCGAATGAAGACATACATGCCTACACACATATATATACATGCCAAGCCTATGGGCTGGAGACTGAAAACTGCAAAAAGAAACCCAGAATATGTGTCCACAATAGCTTCTAAGAGTGTCATAAGCGCTGTCGGGACAAGGCCCCGACTACATCCAAATTGTACAACAAAAGTAACCATCCTATGAAAGCTCCAGGAAGAGGTGGAGCTTAACAACTCATAGCTGAACCCCGAAATCCTAGTAGAGGGGTCAATCAGAGTCCGTACCTAGACCTGCATGCATGAAACAAAAATGCAGTGTCCCCAGGCAACGGGACATCAGTACGAATAAAAATGTACTGGTATGTAAGGCAGAAAGTAGAATCATACATAGTTGATGTAAGAAGGGTAATAGAGATACCACTTGACACTGAAACTCTGATAACCTCCATGGCCTACATCCGACCTCATATTAATCAAATATCCATGGTATGCTCGTGTAATTGTATGTCGTGAATACATATATATTGATGCAAATGCATGACATACCCAACCAAATGCTAGCAATGGCGGTCTCCCCGGTAGCTAACCGGTATCATATTGCCAACCTGTGTCCATCTGTATAATATATATAGTCTTTTGGGCAAATAGGCCCCATACCTACGATTATAGCTCGAAGTCCATGCATAATATGCCATGTATGATATGAAATTTTAATGCACATAATAGGCCATAACAAAAACATAGCCAATCTCAGCTCATTGGTACTCTTATTCTAATAATCTCATAATCACCTT
>MDKH01231051.1:0-65802 GCA_005239495.1 Nicotiana undulata | reverse complement strand
ACACTAATAACTTGCCAAGCGTGCCGGATGTGGAAGCTCTCACAAGGGATTTTGATGAAATTCAGACAGCAATGTGGGATGAGTCTAGACCAACGGTGCTTGCAAAGAGGATGATTTTCCCTGATAAAGCGCGCGTAAGCAGGGCTTGTAAAATGCACAACGTAAAAGAGTGTCGTGAGATGCAAGTATGGGAGTCAAGTCCGGTAGTATACAAGGTTGTTTGCCGCATGTGGTTTTGGCCATGTAATTGGATGTTGCGTGCGACCAAGAAGAAGACAGGTATGTGGAAAGTGGGTAAATACATTCCCACCCACACATGCGAAATGGACACATTCAACGGGAATCACTTCAACTTGGATATTGACTTGATTTCTCTTGTAATTATTCCACATCTCGAAGCGTCCATAAGGTATAAAATCAAAGAGTGCATTACATCAGTCCACCAGGAATATGGCCATACCATTACCAAAAGAAAGGCATTTCTTGGGCGTAAACGAGCTTTTGAAATTGTCTACGGTAATTGGGATAAGTTATTTGCAGCTCTACCAAAGTACATGGCCGCACTGCAGCACTTTAATCCCGGGACAGTTGTTGAATGGAATCTTGAGCGGAGTCCGGGAACACCAGAATACATATTCAATCTGGGCGTTTAAGCCAGCAATTGATGGTTTTTCGCATTGTCGGCCCGTAATATCCATAGACGGAACTCATGTCTATGGAAAGTACGATATCAAGCTTTTGATAGCCGTGGCAGTGGATGCTAACGGACAGATATTTCCTCTAGCTTTTGCTGTTTGTGCCAATGAAAGCACAGAGACGTGGACGTTGTTTTTGAACCACTTGAAAGAGCACGTTGTCAAACAGCGTTCAGGTATATGTCTAATATCTGATCGTCACGGCCGGATCCGCTGTTGAATCCGCGACCGCGGAGGGGCTGCCAGGCGCGATATAATGCATGGGATTTTGTGTGATTTCTTGGGCAACTAACATAAACCTATAAGTGCCTAAACTCGCCCAGAAATCATATTAAGATTGTTTTAAACGATATTGGAGGCAAGAACAAGGGAGAGAAGATCAATCAATTCTTCAAAGTTTTTATCTTCTTCTTCTTACTTCTAATTGTGAATTATGAATCATATTAGTGCTATGTTTTGCCTTAGTATGAGTAACTAAACTTCTAATCTAGGGTTTTGATGGAACCTATTGAAGGATGAATTTATCGTTATGTTAATATAGATTTGCCATAGTTTTCTCTCTATTTGTTCAGCTATATGCTTGTAGTTGTTGATTGAAGGGCCCTCAATTAGTTGTCCCTATTTAGTGTGCATTACTCGGCAGAGGGTGCATATTTAGGCCTTTGTTGAACAACATAACTACTGACATATATGAGGGGTCAATACGAAGGGTTTAGAGGTGGGATTAGGGATAAGGAAACCTTGGGTGCAATCTAAGTGAGCTGTAATTAAAGCTAGCTAGCGTAATTCGGAAAAATATGTCTAGTATATTGTTGTAATTACTCGGGAGAGAGTTACGACAGTCAGAGCGCTCATGATAGATAGAGAATACTTAGCAAAATTTATAACAAACATAACAAAAAGGACTCCGACAATAGGGAAAATCATAACCTTAGATCATTCCAATTATTGTCTACAACACGTTCATAGTTAGTTCTTATTTACTGCATTCTCATTAAGTAATTGTTAGTTAGTAAACATCCAATCAGTTATCTAAATATCTTGGGAAGTTGATTACGGGGAATTGTGTGAGTCTGATAGTTGTAATTGATAGGTTAATTTCCTGTGAGATTCGACTCCGGACTTGTTAACAGGAATATATTTGCAGCGACCGCTTTGTCCTTTTTATAAGGCATAGTTGGGCGTGATCATACCACATCTCTTCTAAAAAAACACTTATATTCTCCAGATCATACAATATATAACCATTTTGTGTTTCTGAGTAGCCAATAAGGGCAACCTTTTTTGCTCTAACTGTGAACTTATCACCTTTAGGCAGGTTACTTGCATAACATAAGCAACCAAGTACCCTTAAGTGATCTATTTTGGATGGCTTTCTAAATAATAATTCATAAGGGGATTTTCCTTGCAAAATACTAGTGGGCAATTTGTTTATCAAATATACTGCAGCTCTTACACAATCACCCTAGAATTTCCTAGGAATCGAGCTTTGAAATTTCAAGGCTCTTGCAACCTCCAGTATATGCCTATGTTTTGGTTCAACTATCCCATTTTGTTGTGGGGTGTATGGGAAACTACCTTGGTGTATGATTCCTAGAGAAGAAAATAAAGTATTGCATTGAGAGTTGAAGAACTCAGTACCATTATCTGATCTAACAATCTTCACAGTAGCTTCAAACTGAGTATTTATCATTGCTAGGAAGTTCTTTATTACAACAACTACTTCACATTTGGACTGTATTAATCACACCCAAGTAAACATGTTGTAGTCATCTACTATTGTAACAAAATAAAGCTTTATATCATATGTAGGTACCTTATGAGGTCCTCAAACATCCATGTGTATGAGTTGAAAACAACTACTTGATCTGGTGCTACTAAGTGGAAACTGTAGTCGACACTGTCTTGCCAAGGGACACACTTCCCAGTTGTTCTGCTCTCCAACTTGTATCTTATTTTTTAGTTCTGAAATATGCTGCATTGATTTTGTTGATGCATGACCTAGACTCAAATGCCACAATCTTGTTTCTTCATGTTCCTTCAAGAAACTAATTGCTACTATTGGTAAATTTTCTTTTATCAGGTATAATTCATTGTTTTCTCTACCAATCCCCATCACCTTGCTATTGTAGAGCCCCTGAAATATACAGAGATCAGGATAAAACCCGTATGAGCAACATAACTGTCTAGTGAGCTTTGAAACTAACAATAAGTTGAATTTAAAATATGGCACATACAATACTCCTTCAATAGTTTTATTCCCTAAAACTACTGCATCTCATGTATGTGTAATTTCTACTCTACTGCCTGTAGGAAGTTGTACTCCATCTGCTCTATGATCTGTTTTTCTAAGATTAGAGCATTCTCACAATGTGTCACATGGTGAGTAGCACCTAAATCCACTATCCAAACATGATCACTAGCAGTTGCATTTGTCATCAAAGTAATGATACATGCAATATTAGTGGAACATTCATTTGTGCTGCAACAAATTTACTAGATGTTTGTATTGATTCTCAGTGAAGAAATTTCCTTGTGTTGGCAGCATAGGCACCTGTTTCTTTTCACTTGTTGCATTGTTCACATAAGTCCTGCTTCTTGAGTATTGCCCTTTCTTATTGCTCTTGAAATCTAGTGGATACCTCACTATGTTGTAGCAAGTTTCTTTTAGATGTCCTTTGTAACCAAATCACATATTAATCGTGCCCTCTTATGTTTAAACTCATGACCTTTACCAGCCAGCATTGTAAGATGATCCTTCAATGTGTCTGTTACTCCTAGAGTTCTTTGTCTTTCTTCTTGTGTAACTATTGCATAGGCTTCATTAACTGTGATCACATGTCTTTTGGCCAAGACATTACTTCGATTGTTACTATAACTCTCAATCTAATAAGGAATTGCAGCAAGCGAATGTTTTTCAGAAGGTCCACTGAAGGCCTAGACTCCTCACAGTCACACGAAGCCAAAGGTGCTATGATATCTAGTTCATCCCATAGATCCTTTATTAACGAATAATAGCTAGTGACCGAGTTTGTTCCTTGTCTCAAAGTCGCAATAGCAGTCCCAAGATGATAGATCCTTGTTAAATTGGACCTATCAAATCTTTCCTATAAATCATCCCATACCTTTTTTGCATTTGATACATATACAATGCTAGGCATTAATTCATTCGAAATAGTACTACCAATCCATGATAGAACAACCGCATTACATTTCTCCCATTGCACTGCTAATTCACCTTTATACATACTTTTTACACAAGATCCATCCACAAATCCAAGCTTGCTCTTTCTCCGGAGTGCGAATTTCATCGCCCTACTCCACAGTGCGTAATTTTCTGGGCCTGTGAGCTTGAGCGGAATTAAGACTAGTCCTGAAGAGTCTGAATCTTGTAAAAATAGCGGATGATTATGATCGAGTGAGCTGACTTCGTTGTCTGCCATGGTCGTTTGAAATTGAGCTCAAAATAGAAGAATTTCTCAACTCTGTATTTCGTCTTTGTATTTCTGCCAGAAAAATGAATCTTGCCGGAGCTAGGTCGGAATTACAGTCCCAGCAAATCCCGCTCTGATACCATGGTAGAATTGTGAGGAAGAAGATTAAGAATGGAGAAGAAGAAAAATCGAAATTGTATTCTTCAAAAATTAGTGAGACCTCTGCTACATACAATGCTATATAGGAGCTTCTCCACTAACTAAATGACAGCTATTGTACATTTGTCAATTAACTACTTTAACAAACTAACCACTTTTAACTAATTTGCACACCCTATACTTTTACTATGTACACTTTAACCCTATATCTCTAGAGTTCGCTTGACCACTCGCTCCACTCATTTTAAATTAAATATCGATGGTTCCAGTAAGTGGAACTACAGGACGGGGCGGGATTGGCGGTGTAATACGTGACTCATCTGGTTCTTGGCTTATGGGTTTTTCATGTCACCATATCTCTCATGGGAGCGTTGAATTTCTGAACTACTTGCACTATATTATGGCTTGCAATTGGCTTTTTTCATGAATACAAGCCACTAGAACTGAATCTAGATCTAATTATTATCCTACAGACATCGCATCCTTTATATGATAACGTTATATATGATTGCAAGTTTCTCCTCGCGCACTTGGATGATCCAGCTATACTTTGTAGGATTGCATATAGATGTTCTAACACTCAGCAGAAGACAATAACAATCCTAAAAAGATCTTTCCGAGTTTAAAATTTATCTATATGTCAAAGATCGGATCTAAGACGTACCTGGTGAAGAGAGTCTCATTTCAAAATTTTCTTCGATAGTGCGAAAACTCTATGCGTATCCACACCGAGACCGATCATTGCTATCAACTCTTTATCAATGAAACCTGTAAACAAATTGAACAAAATATTGTGTTGAAATTTTTCTCAAAAATCTCAACTCAAGGATAGAAGAATAAGAAACACTTTTCTTGTAATTGTATTTTCTCTCTTGACTTTGTATTGTATTCTACTTACACAAAGTGGGTTTTCTTCTCAAGACTTAATAATCCAGAAATGTTTTTCTCCATCACCCTTTATATAGCATCACCTATAAACTTTTTTCCTATTTGGTTGAAGTAATAATTTACTTAGGGTAAAAGTTTAATTCCAAAATTAAACTTTTATGGAATTTTCCAAGGAAAAATTGATAGCCCGGTCTTAATGGGTTTGCGTCTGCCGCGACATCTACATGAAGATAAAGTCCCATGTCAATTGTGGACTTTTCTGTTAATCCAATTCTAAGTTGGATTTAACAAATAAGTCCTTATTGATATTTCCATAGGAAAACAACAAACCGTTCCAAAAATGGTTATCACGTTGCCTTTGGTTTCCAATTCCAAATTAGATTTTAATATTAATTAATATTTTATATACAATACTTATATAAAAGATTATTAAGTATGACTACTATATATATATATATATATATATATATATATATATATATATATATATATATATATATATATATATATATATATATATATATATATATATATATATATATATATATATATATATATATATATATATATATATATATATATATATATATATATATATATATATATATATATATATATATATATATATATATATATATATATATATATATATATATATTTCAACTAAGAGATCTAATTTAATTTCTATTCCAAATAGAAAACTTCAATTTGTATAAAATATTAATTATACTGTCTGTGCTAGCAAAAAATATAACAATATTTCATTTGGACTGATAACTTTATTTATTTGACAATAATTTTTTTTAATTTAATTGTCAAATTATAAATTAATTTATCCTTAGCCAAGATCAGAACACTCATTAGTGTGCGACCCCATAGGTTCAATACTAAACTAGTAGTAAATTAATCATATCAATATACTAATCAAGGGTGGCGTCTAGCAACACTCCTTAAAGATCGGATAGAATGAAGTATATAAATTACTCTCAAGAACCAGTAGAAGAATAATGTAGTAATTCCTTATGTGCTTATAGCTCTGAGTCACCCTAGGATATGGTTTAACTGTCAAATCCTAATAGGCGGCCAACTATGTGTTCATGTCAGATATAATCGACAATTGAATGACCTAAGAAACTCTTTTTTCTTTTATTCAATTGCCCTGGTCAAGGTCTTAATTTGGTCGTTGATAATTCATGACAACATGTAGCTTAAACTCATTACCAAGAGTCGACAGATTCCATTTTGATCAATCACTAATTCTACAAATATTTAATCGTACCCAACAACTATCGCACCCTAGGGTCATTGGTGTCTAGTATCAAAGCACAATAAATAACTTGTCAATTACTATGACGATCTCAGGTCAAAAGAAACTCTTACATTACATTCTTCAAGAGAATATCCTATTGATAGTTTATGGTAATTCTAACCATTAAAAATTATCCAATGAGTTGGTTCAATGATCATATCTCTATATACATCATCTATATATGTGATTTAGTTAATGAGATCAACTAATCTTTATCTCATAAAGACAATCGCATAAAATTGATCTAATCAGATTACTAATGTCCAAATTAATAATCCTACGATCAATAACAAATTTAGATTAAATTATAAGAAACTTTACTCTCATTATCATGCTCTCCATCATGATAACAAGTCTCAAAATTTAATCAAGGACCTTATCAAGTTAATCAAATAACTAGTAATAACTATGATAAAAGAATATCATATGCCATATATTCCTATATCAAATAACGTTCACAAAAATATATTCAAACCATCAAATATGATATTGGATCTATGGCATATCTATTATATCTCTAACATTCTTTACACCTACGGGGAACAAAACAAAATTGGTGACCTACTTGCAAACGGTAGCCAAATGAATAGTTTCGCAGTAATCACTATTTATGCACAACCACCACCTTTTTGTTAGAAGAGTGGCTCTACCAACTCTTCCACCCTCAAACCGTTTACAAACTCCTCTTGGGAGCCCTTTATGCACTCCCCAAGATATGGACCCTAACAGCAGTTGCTTCTTCCCCGGATCCCTCTATCAATGGTCGCCCCCTTAGGACAATGACTAGGCTCTCTCCTACTTCTTGTAGTACTCTACTTTAACAATATAAATAGTTATCCTTTACACCAAAAAAATATATATATTTACCTTAATTTTTATATATTCCTACCTGTTATAAATAGAATTCTATTTATGGCGAATGTTTTATATTTTAGAGAGATCTTAGAGATTTTACTTGGTGGCTAAGTCACTCTTTTCCTATAAATAGAGGGGTCTTACCCCATTGTAATTCATCCCAAAATTCAATAAGAATTCCCCCTCTCTTTCTATGCAATATTGTTCTTCTTCTTTTATTGTTTCATAACACGTTATCAGCACGAGACTCTAATCAATTGAGTAGAACCTTTGGGATTGAGCATAATGATTGTCAATTCTCCATGAACTTTCTTCATGATTAAATTTTGGATTTAATGTAAGTATTTTACTTTATTTTTCTCTTTTAAATTCTTGAAATTTTATAATTTGATTTTAAATGCAAGCAAAGAAAATAAACTTTGATTATAACTCCTATAGAGTTTGCAAGAAATTATAACCACAAAAGTGATAATATTTCTATGTCTTGCCATGATCAAATTCATGTATGATTGTGGGCAAAAAAGTAAAAACCCGCCCCATTGAATTTGCTTCATTCTCATTCCCCTTAAGAGAATGTGATAGCAATATATGATAAGTCTGAAAGAAGATAAAATTATTATCGTGGAGGTATCAATGGATGTGGATGTGGCAATAGACGAAATTATAATCGTCATATTTGTGATAATGAGAATAATAAGAATTCTCAAAATAATCTTTCACTCTTTGAAAGTAATATTTGTCATCGACTTGACATGAGATTTTGTAAAGAACATATAGATGATTATGGTCCATTCATGATGAGAATGTGAGAACATCCGATTTATGAATACATAATCATTCTTGGAAGAATATGAACGTGCTAGTGGTAGTGAATATACCACACTCACCTCTAAAAGGAGGTTTGAGATGATATAAGAAAATAATTTCATTATTATGGCATGAATGATCATTGGTCATGTACCTATTGTACGCCAAAATATTTTGGCAATGTGATTACTAAAGGATAACACTAATGCAAGAAACAGATCTTGCATATAATTTTGACAATGACCATAATTCATAACTTTCTCCTTGAAAGTGATATTCACCACATGGATGTTGATAAATATGTGGTAGTATCAAATTAATTGAGAGCTCTGGAAGAGCCAATCATTACTATTTTGAAGGAATACAATTGATTATCATGTCAATTTATTGTGTTGTAATAAGTCTCAAAGAAACTTATTGAGTTTCTAAAGTATTCGCGAAAGCGGTTGTTTATATTGAGACTATAAATAAAGGAAAGATTTAATATCTTCTATTACTACAACTTGTAGCAGAGTAATATGTATGTGAAAAGTTACCCGCTTTATTCTTTATTTTGTACTACACAAATAAAAGAGTACCACAATAAAGTGGATGTTTATTGATATAAAAACACATATCATAATAAACTTTGAGTTTATTGTCACGTCATGGTGTAAACATGAACTTTATCAATATTGATAATTTATCTAGTTGGCATAACTAGTTTATCCATATAAATTTAAGTATGATGTGCACAAATAAAAGAGAGTTCATATGGGTAAATATTAAAGAACTAGAAAGTTCTTTACGAATTCTCTTATGTTGCTTGTTCTCATTAATTAATAGACCAACTAAAATTGGGATTGAATCCCATGAATGCTGGAAATATCAAAGGTGAATATGGGCCCATTCACATGCCATGTATACCACATAAGATGCATCTATGAGATGGTTACATGTGCGATTATTATTAACATGTAGCATGGTGTTTGCGAGGTAACTTGCTCAATAATTTAATTTCGAGCATAATTTTCAGATTTTCTATTCAAGATAATTCATCTTGATAAGTTAGTTTCGTTTAGCGAAATGATTTAATGAGTGCCTTCACTTAATAGTGAAACTAATGCTTATGAGAACACCGTTATCTACATCATTTTGATATATGTTATATACTAAAGTATATTATATTCTCCCCTCACAAGTGGTTCAGGGTCAGGAACCAAATAATTCCATCTTATTATTATTGATGTGCGGTGTATATTTTGATTAACACCATAATGCACAAAGATGGGTTCCCAAAATTGAGGAATAAAGTTAGTTTTTCAAATATGAGGGGGAGACATGATAAACAGTTGAGAAAAAGTTACGTGGAAAGAATTATCATTTGTACATCTAGATCTTCAAATAAGATAATATGGACTTGGACTTGAAGTTCATAAAAGATAATTCATTTGCAATATATTGCAAAGCATGCCAGACGCATGTGCTGACCCAAAGAAAGTAACTATATTCTCATTGCAAATGCTCCTATTAAGTCATAGAAGGACAAAGTCTATGGTACACTTAAAGTGTATAGACAAGTCGGTTTCAAATAAACTTCTTGATAAAGAAGATGAGCAAATGACCAAAATGATCATAATAAAGGAGGCATGTGATCTAGAAGATCACGTGACATAACACTTCATAAAATCTCAGGAGAGATTCAGGTACCTGAATATATTAATGAAGAGATCTCTATGTTATGTCTTTATGGAAAAAAAATATTGGAACCGATCTAAAATGTTCGTCGACGACATCTTTCATAGCGCTAAGTATACATGAGGATCTTAAGTTTGTTGAATATGGACACAAAAATATTGATCAAATGAAGTATAAAGTCAATCATTTGTGGAATCACTTTCATGTATCTTATATGTCTGGTGTGACATGAAAACTTGATACAAATCTAAAGTTCATTTATATGGCTTATATGACTTAACTTATATGACAATCCCTGAAGGATATTGCTTAAAGCATATAGAATTCCTGGTCATGAAGTACTACATCCTAAGTGCAATTTGTGCACATTTGTATCTTGCTATAACTATAAGCATGATAATGTAATAGCGAGGATTTTCAAGGTGCAACATATTCATTGAAGGTAATATGGAGACGTCAACCTTCAAGAAGCTAGTGCACATGATTGGAATGCGAAGGTTCAAGGATGGGAATTGATGCTCTCATCAGGGGGAGTTAATACGTGTTTGTACTCTTTTTTCCTTACAAGGTTTTGTCCCACTGGGTTTCCTTGCAAGATTTTTAACGAGGCAACCAAAAGGCGTATTGTTAGATATGTGTACTCTTTTTGCTTCACTCGAATTTTTTTCCCACTGGGTTTTATTTTAGTTAAGGTTTTAACTATGCATATTATTTGTTGAATAGACATTCAAGGGGGAGTGTTATAAATAGAATTCTATTTATGGTGAATCTCTATATTTTAGAGAGATCTTAGGGATTTTACTTGGTAGCTAAGTCACTCTTTTCCTATCAATAGAGGGGTCTTACCCCCATTGCAATTCATCCCAAAATTCAATAAGAATTCCCTCTCTTTCTCTGCAATATTGTTTTTCTTCTTTTATTGTTTCATAACACTACCATTATACTCTAGAGCTATTTTTACTCCCACCCGTAAAACCTATTTTTCCAGCTTAAAAAATCCACGTGTCATGCTTTCATTGGATAATCAGACCCGCCCCTTTTTAGCCCTAAACCCGTCCGACCCAATATTTTCACCTAAATCGAGCGACTAAAAAATAATCTAGTCATTTTATTAATTCATCGGATTGGCGATGGCGACAGACCGAACTAATTTTTAGATATAACTTATTTTGGATACTTCCAAGTACCAGTAAAACATAAAATAGAAAATGCTGAAAATCAAGGAGTAAATGAGGTAAAATGGCGTTTCGAAATGTCAATCAATAATATATACCATAAACAATCTTTTCATGGCATAATTAAACAAAAATATTAGAAATAAAAATACAAAAAATGATAGAGCTCAGATGCGCCGTTGTATCGTCCTGAATTCAGACGAGTGCGGAGACCCTTTTTCACCGCATGGAGCGCTAGAAATTCTTCACAGCTCTAAATGCACCAGCCGGGAATCGAACCCGGGTCTGTACCGTGGCAGGGTACTATTCTACCACTAGACCACTGGTGCTTGTTGAATGTTGTAGGACATTAACTATTTACATAATCAGAAATAACATGATTCTTCTGCGTTTCACCTTTCTTCATCTATGTTTTGTTTGGGGCATGTTCATTAGGTGCTTCCTTTCTCTGAGCTGATTTATAGCAGTGTTGTTTTGAGGAATAAAAGCTTTGATTTTGTTTCTAATATTTCACTCTACAGCTGCTAGGACTTGGTTAAGTGTCTGTTTACTTCATAAGGATGCTATTATGTACCCAAATATGACATACAATTCTTGTCATAGTGTATGTGGCTGCTAAAATTTTGACAATAACGAAAAATGGCACTAACAGCGTAAAAATAAGGTATATGACTGTAAGTATCTCACTGATGATTGTAGATTAACTCTTTCACATTTTTGGCTTATTATCACTGATAAGAGTAGAAAGAATGAAAAATGAAAAGAACGGAGTTCTAAGACATAAGTGAATGCTACAGAGTAGTGATGCATACAAGAATAATATTATGTTGAATTAGATCAGAAATTCACCCCCTTCATGTGGGAGGAGGCATTCTTTTTATACAAGAGTCCTAGCAATACTGACTGGATGAGGGAATGAAAACTCTACTTAATTAATTCTAATATTTTCGATACAGACTAAGATATATATTGTTTACCTTTAAAATCGGATAACAATTAAATTTGTAAGTGATTTTAAGGATATATGATTTTACTTGGCACAAATTTAAAATTATGAGAATTAATGTTAGAAATCAACGGTAAAAGTAAAGCAAACCAATTTAGTACGCAACTTTGGCCCTCGAGCTAGGTCACCCTCGAACCAATTGAATATATTATTGAAAAAGCAGGAACCGAACAATCAGAATAAGTGAGCTTAAGAGAAAAAATATATTGTGTTATTTTGTTATGCATGAATATGATGATTACAAAACGATTAGAACCCCTTTATATATTAGAGGAATTCTACTTATGGTACAATTCAAAATACAGAAGGAAATCCCATGATTGGCTAATTAACCGGTCTTGACTTGATATGTGCCGAGATTTCCGCCATGATCCTTGCTCGATCACGGATATCTCAGCTTTCCGTTATTCGACCCAGCAAGCTTCCTTTGATCTCGCTCGATCTCGATCGTGACTGGTCTTGGTCTTGATTGGTCGCTGATTCATGAGCTTAGCAATCTATCTTCGTGTCATAGTTCGATACAACGTGAGGTCGAACCTTGACCTGCCATTCCGGTCTCGATTAACCATAAAAAATTAGGCAAGCCCAATTTAGACTGTATACAGATAGTCCTCTCGTTTTCTGGAGAGTAATGACAAGAAACGAAATGAGACCTCAAGCTTCTCCTTGATTCATCATGACGTAAGCATCGTCTACGTAAGAACAGAGGTGGCCGAAACGTACCGACGGTACAGTTCTCTAGGCATTTAATGCGCGTCAGTCATTGGTCGGCCACTATCAGCTTTGAACCGTCGTTGTGAAACCAATAAATAGCTCCTTCTTCACTTTTTCAAACATTATTTTCAATCTCCTTCATTCTAATCTCCATATTTCTTTGCCTTCTTCAAAGCGTCCTATCTTCAGGTCTTTGAGTTTCTTTGCTTGTTCTCCCTAGAACACTCAATATTTCAATCTCTATTCTTCTTAGCCCATAAAAACTAAATGGCAAAAACCATCTAAGACTGTTCCGCAAAAAGAAACCGCTTCCTCGTCCCGGCCGGCTGGCGAGAAACCAGTGGCAAAACCACGCCCTGAAGAGTTTGTTCCCGGGGTGTGTGTAATTGATTCCGACTTTAAGGTCGAGAAAACCTCTTTGGTTCTTGGTCGTTGCGAGCCGGTATCGAGATATATATGCTCGATACCAGAAAGCCTCTTTGATCAGGTAAAGAAAGACTACAACTGGATAAACAAAGAGGTGGTGGTGCGACACCAGAAGAAGCGATCACCACCCACGTGGAGGGGTTCCTAAGTGTTTACACTTACTCCTTCACGTTGGGTCCCATCGATCCAGTTATCATAGACTTCTGCAAGAAATACCAAGTGACCCTTGGTCAAATTCACCCCTCTTTCTGGAGGATCGTGATACTGCTTCGCTTCTTTGTGAGCAAAATCGATGGGTTTCCTTTCAACCTCGACCACCTCATGAGATTGTATAGACCTCGATCTATCGAGGTGGTATGATAAAGCTTCAACGCCGAGCCATCAAGGCGCCTATCTTGAGTATTGACGAAGATAAGGACATGGGCTGGATGGGACAGTTCGTTCGAGTGAAGAGCACGGACCTAATCCCGGCTGAGAGAATGACATTTCCCGAGAAATGGAACATGAAATGTAAGTGTGACTCCGTCCTTAATTTCTACTCATTGTTTTTACTTCTTCATCCTTTCTTATCAGTGTTTTTATCGATGCAGCTGTTACCTAGATGTCGGGCGTAGTTCCCCACCTCGAGAGCTGGGTTAGAAGCCTGGTTTGACGTCAACACATGCCGAATGCGCATGGCGCGATTTTTCAAAGGGTCGGTGGGAGGCCAGTAATCACGATAAGCCTTCTTCCTGGCCTAATAATTTGACTATTGTTTACGCATTTTCCTGATCTCACTTAATTTCTTCTTTTGAATGACTCGGAAAGGATGCGACAATGAGGCCCCCTCCGTTGATAAAGATATCTCACCACCTATTCCAAAGCCGGCGAAGGAGAGCAAGAGAAAGAGGGCCCCGACTCCGAGGAGCGAAAACCCAGAAAGAGGGACGCTCGTAAACCCCAGGGGAATGCTAGCCCTCTAACTTCGAAGTCAGTCCAAAGGTTAAGGGCTGGTGGCCCACGCGTGGGCTGACATCGAGACTCAAAGTGTCATTGAGCCGGTATAAGATGAAGTTCCCTTGCCTCGATCTGACGAGATCCAGGGAACTTCAGTCGAAGATCCCGAGCCGATTAGAGCCGAAGGTGCCTCACCACGGGGTGAGAGGGTCGCTAAGGGGGCGGTGGATGTTGTAGTGGAGACCAGGCTCGAGGCTCCTCGAGACTAAGAAAGTACCCCTAAAGATTTACTTGGGGCGATAGAAATAGGAGACTCCCCTTAGTTTCCTTCATTCACGGAGGAAATGATTCAGGAGGCTCGGGTTGCGAAGACTTTTCAGGGAGAAGGAACCCGTGGAGAGGAAGATCCTTTCCGTGATTATTTTGCTGGGGTAGAAGATGTCGTTGCTCTGAGCAATTTGGAGGTACCGAGGAAGAGCTCGGGCAAGGCTTCCTCAAGTTTTAAACTGACCAACCAGTTTTCGGCCAACTGAGGTTCCCGATCTTGCGGGTTGGGCTCGCAAATTGGCAGCTTCCTCGACCTAGGACGAATGCAAAGGGAGAGATTTGTCGAAGGGCAGATAAGAAGCAAAACATCATGGTATGTGTTAGTGTGGTTCCTCTCTTAATAAATACTTCTCTTTTTGTTTATTAATTCCTTTGTTGCAGGCATCGGCGAGTTCTCTAAGGTGAGACCGTCTCCTCTCGGGGAGGAGGAAGGGTCATCTGCTTCCGAGTCGAGGAAGGATAATAAAAGGAAAATATCCTTGAGGGACGAGGATGCCCAAAACAAAGCAGGACCCGACCAGGAGTGTAAGGATGACGTTGTCGTTGACGAAGATCTCATATTTATTGGTCGATCTGTGTATGTCAATGCATCTGAGGAAGATGGATCTTCATTGATGGCTCGATCTAGGAGGCCTCCCGAGGCTGTCAAGCCTACTAGTCTCGACGTACATAACTTCGAGGGAGAGGTTCCACAAGAGGGGAGGGGCAAAGGCCCTTCACTAACCGACTTGGGAGTTGGTTCTCGGACGTCGGGAAATACTACCGGGGCCGATGAGACCGGGTCGGTAGGTGCGAAATTTCGAGGAAGGTTAGTGATTCTGCTCTATAAGTTTTGAAGTTATTACAACTTTTTCTAACTTCGTACTTTCTTATTTTCTTAAACGAACCTCTTTTCTTGTAGTTCTTCGATAAACTTAAGTCTGAGTTGCTTCGTTGCAATACCAGGTTGCATAAATCCTTGAAAGGGGAAAGATCCCTTGGGCTTCTTTACAGCAGGAAGGAAAAAGAGTTGATACATTTTTGGTCGGAATTGACCCGAGCCCATGAGCATGAACACAGGCTGGAACACCTTCAGGGTGAGGTCAATCGGGTTAACGCTGAGTGCAATGAATTGAGGGCGCAGATGGACGCCCTTGTCGCATCCAGAAAGAACGCTTTGGCTAAGGTCTTTGCCCTTGAAATTCAACTATGTAGTGCTCGAGAGGGTGACTCGATTCAAGCGAGGAGGATATCTAAGCTTGAGACCGATCTATTGAAGATGAAGGCCGAAGTGGTAGAGGCTCAAGCCGAAGCTGAAGAGGTCCGAGTAAAGGCTGATAAGAAGGTGGTTGTCTACTTAAAATATGCTACCGACGCTCAGACAGAGTTGAGGGGGGATTTTGATAGAGAGAGGAGGAGAAATGAGTATGCCCGATGCAGATCTTGGAGGGAAACCCTCGAAGAGATTCATGCTAAGGGCTTCGATCTCTTAGAGGAGATAAAGCAGGCCAAAGCGGATGAGATCGACGCCAATTTCTTCATTTATATTGATGTCGAAGATGATGTTTGTAGATAATGAGGAAAAAGCCGTTGAGGGAGCTGGTCCCGAGGGGCTGACAAGGACATAACCCCCGAAGGGGGGGGGGGGACTAAGTCCCCGAAGATAGACTAGGTCTTTCTTTCTCGATTTGTATAAGGGGCTCCCTGTGGGGGCGTTGTATCTTTGTACCATTATATATGTAAAAAAGAAACCTTTTGGTTTTCCATTTATATAAATTTCAACTTGCTTGTGTCTTTTTTTTATGTTTTGAGTTTTGATGCTTGTCGATAATTAGTCCGATATGTTGGACTTTGAGATGAAAACCCTTAGTTTTTTGTGCTTGGTGTGTAATTGATAATAGCTGACCGTTTAGGGCTCGATCCTCGAATCAAGTTTTTGACTCGGGCTCATTGACCCTTAAGGTTTCAACATATTGGCTTTTAGGCTCTTTAGCTCAGCCCTGAGGCTTTGTGGATCGGCCTTTAGGCTCTTTAGGTTGGGTCGATGCGGCCTCTAACATGGATATAGTTTTCCCTCATTATGGCTAAAGACTTTTGAAGTTTTGATTATGCCATGGCATATTTTGTGTTCGTCCGACTCTTCGCCGGCTCAAACGAGAACCTCGATTACGAGTCAATATGCGAAGATAGTTGAGTACCTCGGGAGGTTCTCTTGAAGGCTTATTTTTCGAAGCCTTTTCATTGAAGGCCGATTGTTTCGAAGCCTTTTCATTATTTGGAGATGATGTGATCGGAGGTCCTTTGCTTATGACGAGGGTATTCTGATTAACCGGTTATTTTCGAAGTATTTTCGAAGTATTTGAAGGCCTTTAGTTTTATGGCGGCAGTCAGACGTCGCCGAGTTGCGTTAATTTGGCTAGAGCCTTTTAATATAATCGTAGTCTTTTAATATGACCGTATTCTTTATGTTTGGCCGTAGCCGTTTAGTCCCCGGGTGAGATAGCCTCGGCATCTATATCGAGGGTATGCCTTTTTAGGGGTCTTACAAGTTCGAATATATAGTCTTGGCCTTAATATCAGGGTTATGCCTTTTTAAGGTATTATAAATTTGGGCATGCCTTATTTAGGTCTTACAAATTCAATGTTGCCTCACTGAGGGCTTACGAGCTCGAGGTTACCTCATTGAGGTTTTACGCATTCGAGTTTTGATGGCTCGATGAGCTGACCGTTGATGATAGTCCCCGAGTTCGAGAATTTTTGGCCCTTGAGCCATTTTGCATGGAAGTAGTAAACTTCTTTGAAGCACAGAGCGTTTTTGAAGTATTTTCGAAGTATTTTAAGGCCTTTAGTTTTATGGCGGCACTCGGACGTCTCCGAGCCCCGTTAATTTGGACGGAGCATTTTAATATGACCATAGTCTTTTAATATGACCGTAGTCTTTATGTTCGGTCACAGACTTTTGCTCCCCATGTGAGATAGCCTCGGCGTCTATATCGAGGGTATGCCTTTTTAGGGGTCTTACAAGTTCGAATATATAGCCTTGGCCTTTATATTGGGGTTATGACTTTTTAAGGTCTTATAAATTTGGGCATGCCTTGTTGAGGTCTTACAGATTCAATGTTGCCTCACTGAGGGCTTACGAGCTCGAGGTTGCCTCATTGAGGTCTTACGCATTCGAGCTTTGATGGCTCGATGAGCTGACCGTTGATGACAGTCCCCGGGTGTTCAAGAATTTTTGGCCCTTGAGCCATTTTACGTGGAAGTAGTAAACTTCTTTGAAGCACAGAGCGTTTTTGATAAGAAAAGATTCTTCTTCGATTATTTGATACGAGCGTACACGTTTTTGCCATCGGGGGCTCGACTATTCTACGCGGACACGGTTCATTCAACCGTTTGGCCCGATACAACATTCTCATATCGAAGCCCTCTTTGGCATAGCATGAGTATTTGAGAAAGTAACCTTCTAGGGTGATGCCCCCAGTATTTGAGGTTGATTGAAAAGAAGCCTTGAATGCTTGTTGAGTCTTCCTCAGGTAGCACATAGGTGTTGCCTCATTAAAAACTTTGTCAGTAAAACCCATTTGGGATAAAACCTAATCCAAGGGAAAAAGAGTGCAATGCATGCTCTAAAAACCCAAGGTCTTCGAGCTGGATGGTGCTTCGACATCTCTTAATCGAACACCTGCAGTGAGTTAGTATAAAACATACATGAAAAGGGAGAATATTATACCTTAGCAATGACGGCGTTTGAGACTTGATATGTTTCAATTGTTTGGTATCGCTCCGAGGACGCGCCACGGTCCAACCGAGGATGTAGCTTGTGGTTGCTATTCGGTTGTTTGGTTGTCCTTTGGCTCTTTTGATGTAGAGGTCGTTGATGCTGGCGCCACATCGTGTACTGCAAATATTTCTCTTGCTGCATGTTGCTCTCCGTACACTATTTTTACTCCGTCCTTCATTGGAAACTTCATCATTTGATGAAGGGTTGATGGCACCGCCCTCATACTGTGTATCCATGGCCTTCTAAGTAAGGCATTGTATCTCATGTCGCCTTTGATGACGTGAAATTTGGCGTCTTGAATTGTACCGTCCACGTTGACTTGGAGGATGATCTCCCCTTTCATTGTCTCACTCTCTATGTTGAATCTATTGAGGACTCAAGAGGCGGGTATGATTTGGTCGAGCAGCCCGAGCTGGTCCACCACCCTCGACCTGATTATGTTGGCTGAGCTACCTGGATCCACGAGCACACGCTTAATTTGAAATTTATTTAAGAGAAAAGAAATTACCAGGGCATCGTTATGTGGCTGAGACAAGGTCTCAATGTCCTCTTCGCTGAATGTAAGAGCATCCTTTGGTATGTAGCTCTGAGTTCGCTTTTCCCTGGTGATGGATATTTTTGTTCTCTTGACAACGGGTCCCTGTGGGACGTCGACTCCTACAAAGATTAGTGGATGATGTGCTGAGGCTCTTCTAGTTCGTTCTTTATTTTTGCCTCTCTTTCCCGAAGCTGGTTCTTAGCTCGGTCACTAAGGAACTCTCGAAGGTGCCCTTCGTTGATCAGTCGGGCTACCTCTTCTCGAAGCTGTCTGCAATCCTCGGTCCTAGGACCGTGAGTGCCATGATATTTGCATACCAAGTTAGGGATCCTTTGTTAAGGATTTGACAGTATGGGTTTTGGCCACCTGGTATCTTTGATTTTACCTATGGTCGATACGATGTCTTAGACATCGACGTTGAAGTTGTACTCAGATAATCGGGGTGCCTTTACCGACCCTGTGTGCCTATCAAACCCGACATTTCTCATGAGTCCCTGGGAACCTTGACCCCGATCCGTCCTTCAATCGCCTCGAGGTAAATTATGCCTCGGGGTATTTCTTTGATCTACGTATGGCTGGTATCTTTCCTTGTTTGGTCTCGACTCCTTTTCTGTAGACCTTGATTCCTTTGCTAAGAACCTGCTAGGATATACAGAGCCCGAGGGGGCTCCCAATGTGTCATCCTTGACCCTGATCTTTGATTGATACTTGTTGTGCACGTCTGCTCAAGTTACATCGGGAAATTCGATCAAATTTTGCTTCAAATGCTTCGAAGCTACCAAGCTTTATTCATTCAAGCCTTGAGTAAAGGCCTGTACTTCCCAGTCATCGGATACCGGTGGTAATTCCATTCGCTCCAACTGAAAGAGAGACACAAACTCTCTTAGCATCTCGTTTTCTCTCTGTTTGATTTTGAAGACATCGGACTTCCTTGTAGCGACCTTGATAGCACCGACATGTGCCTTTACAAAAGAGTCTGCCAACATGGCAAATGAATCCATTGAGTTCGGGGGTAGGTTATGATACCAAATCATGTCCCCCTTTGACAGTTTTTCTCAAAAAAAATTCAACAAGACGTATTCAATCTCGTCATCCTTTAGATCATTCCCTTTTACAGCACAAGTATAAGTAGTGATGTGCTCATTGGGGTCCGTGGTCCCCTTATACTTCGGTATATCGGGCATTCTGAACTTCTTCGGAATGGGCTTCGGATCCGCACTCTATGGAAATGGTTCCTGCACGAACATTTTTGAATCTACACCCTTCAGAATCAAGGGTTCGCCCGGGATCTGATCGACCCTCGAGTTATAGGTCTCCACCTTTTTATCGTTAGCCTCTATCTTCTTTTCCCCTGATTCAGTCCTTTTAGTAAGGTCCTCGAGCATCTCATAATAGCAGGGTCTACTGCTGACCCATTGTTGCTCTATCTCTCGGGTGCCTGCTCGACTCGAGGAGTCGTTTCCGGTACCGCTGTGCTTGGAGTTTTTTGTCGACTCTGCAGCTGAGCAATAGCTATTTGTTGTGCTTGTAGCATCTCAAAAATGACTTGTAGTCTAATTTCCCTTTCCTCCTGAGCAAGAGTTCTCTGCGCTTCATGTTGGTCTCTTCCGGGCACACTTTCGTCGGTATGAGAGCTTATATCGACATGTTGAGCGTTGTGTGAGCCCACATCAACGGGGATTTGCGTTGTCGCCACCCCCGGGTTTTGTAGTGGTACACCGGCTCCTCAGGCAGTTGCACCGTTCTCTCCATGAGTTCCAAGACCGTTGTTTTCATGTGCATTCACTGAGTTAGACATTTTTTGACCTGAAATCAAAGATTCTTGGCAAGAAAAAGTGTGAAAAATAACTTGCGTGTTCAGAAAACTAGCACCAAAACAATGACTATTATTTTTATCCCCACTGTGGGCGCCAAACCGTTTACCTTGAAAATGGTATTAACAATTATATTTGATTTGGTGATTCAAAAAATATGTGTGTTTAAATTGAAAATGGTATTAACAATTATATTTAATTTTGTGGTTCTAAAAATATGTGATTTATTTTAAAACTAGTTGATTGATAAGAAATGCTAAGTGTAAGTAAGAAAAGTAAGATATGCAAACCAATGTTGTCACAAGGCTGGGCCTCGAGCTGGCTGGAACAGGGGGCCTCAAGGTCTAGTTAGGGAAGTTAATAATGATCAATCGATGAAGAAATAATGATACCGGAGGCCTCGAGGATAGACTTTCGTGGTTAATAATGGGCAATGAATGAAGAACAATTAATGAAGACAATAAATAAAGAGCAATAAGTCTATAGAGTAATTGTTGAGCACGTTTAGGCAAGAAAAGAAGAGAATGTTCTATTGTATTTAATATTCATGTGTGTTACAAAATGACAGGGATCCCGTTTATATAGGAGTGGGGAATCCCAACATAGTACATGTCAAATTATGACAAAGAAATGCTATTGGTACAACTGTATATTGGCTCAGTACGGACTCGTACTATTCTTGCAGACCTTGTCAGCTGAAATCACATACCCTTGGGAATTTTCCGCCTTTCCATGATGATCATTGATTTGTACTGCCCCGAGGTTGACTACAGTGAACCTTCGATATGCTCCCTCGAGGGATACACCTCGAAGTCAAACTTCAAATTTTGCTTCGAACTTCGCGAGGTCGGGCGTTGGATGCCATAGTGGCCTCAAAATCGAACTCCCCGATTTTGGTCGTATACAACTTTAGCACGAAATAAAGAGTTGTTCGAGAGTTCGAATAATTTTGTACTCATTAGGGTTTTCGAGGCTTGATATTGTCGAAGCCTTATATGATTTTTCCGGGGGTAGCCTTTTTAACCGGTTAAAAAAATCGAAGTCTTATTTTGTTACAAAATTCGGACGTCTCCGAACCGTGTTAATAGCCTTTTAGTTTGGGATTTGCCCATTGGGCTTACTTTCCCATTTTACTTCGAGCTTTCCTGAAGTGTCAGTCCCCGGGTGGGGTGGTCGTTGCCTAAAAGGTCTTATGATCTCGAAGTTTTAATAATTCGATCTCGTTTACTTTTCGAATGACAGTCCCTGAGTGTGGGGGTAAGTATTTGAAATCTAGTTATGATCGACCCTTAAGACCGTTTCCCTAACAGTTCGAGAGCACGAAATTGTAAAGTAGAAAACTTTTCTAAGTCAAGAGATATCGTCACGGAAAAATACTTCTCTTTATAAATGATTATACATGTGTACATGTTTTGTGTCAGGGCTCGATCAACCTACGCGGGCACGGTTTGTTTGAACGTTTGGCCCTTACAAATTTTACTTATCGAGACCTTGCTGCTATGAAGTAATTTCCTCATAACAAAGTTGACATTCGAGAGCACTTCCCCCCAGTATTAGAGGTTGATTGCAAAGAAGACTCGGATATTGTCAAATTGTGCTAAGTTAGCACGATCAATGGTTGCCTCATTAAAAACCTCGCTGGAAAACCCATTTGGGACAAAATCGGTCTAAGAAAAAAAGAGTGCAACGCGTGCTTTCATACCTAAAGACTTCGTGTCGAAGAACCCATCGTTGTTGTCGAACACTTGCAAGAGTTAGTTTAAAATATAAATGAAAATGGAAGGGGTCGTACCATAGCAGTAGTATCATTTTAGGAGTGATACGTTCCAATTACTCGGTAGTTGTTCGTCGTTCATCGTGCTGAGCTTGTAGTATCCTTTTCCGGTGATTTTGAGAACCTGATACGATACCTCCCAGTTTGGATCCCGTTTCCTTCATTCGTATTTTGGGTGTTGAGGGTGACTTTTCTTAGAACCAAGTCTCCGATGTTAAAATGTCGAAGATTGGCTCTTTGATTGTAGTATCATTCGATCCGTTGTTTTTGTGCCGCTAATCGGACGAGGGCAGCTTCGCATCTTTTATCCAACAATTTTAGGTTCGTATTCATGGCCTCGTTATTTGATTCTTCTAATGCATATCAGAACCTAATGCTAGGTTCTCCGACCTTGACCGGGGTAAGAGCTTCGGTGCCATAGACTAACGAGAATGGCGTTTCTCCTGTACTAGACTTCGACGTTGTGCAGTATACCCAAAAAGCCTCGAGCAGTATCTCTCTCCACTTTCCTTTGGCGTCGGTCAATCTCTTCTTAAGATTCTGAATGATGGTTTTTCGGTCGATTCAACTTGTCCGACCGCTGGGATGATAAGGTGTCGATAAGATTCTTTTGATCTTGTGATCCTCGAGAAATTTAGCCACTTTGTTGCCGATGAATTTCTTTCCATTATCACATACAATCTCGTAAGGCATCCCTGTATTGGTAAAAATGAGCCTCACACGTGTAACAATTATGATGACTCAGCAATCTATGTGGAGCAATGAAATCATGATAACTTGACAGGACTCTATGAAGAGGTACGAGATAAAGAGGAACGGAACAACATACCCATGGGGTAATCAGATATGTGAATCTCAATCTAATCGAGAAGATGAAGAGACACGATCAAAATGAATCAAGGCGAGATACAGGGCAGATTCGGGATCTTCAATTAATGAGCCAAAACTTTAGACAATCTTCACGCAACAGTTACGATTAATCATTGTAGCGTTACATTAATGCCATTATTAGTCATTAATGCTCAATCACTGAAAAGAGTAAACGTTATATTAAAAAATTCCTTATAAAATGGAGTAAAATATAACTTGTAAGGACATGTTCGAACTGCTATTGCAATATACTTACTTTTTATGCATCTTACTGCTTTCTATTTATGAATTTACTTACAATTATTAGCGTATTCCGTGGTTACCAGAAACCCGTGTTCTTCTTAAAATAGCTTTGGAAAAGAATCTAATTCTTTGGTTAAACAAATTGGTTCTGTTACCGGGAATCTAATAATCACTATTTTTCTCAAATAACATTCTGTGAATTATGTCGAACGCCAACGACAACAACCAACAGAGGGTTGGAACCCCAGTTCCATCACCCTCAGGATCCCCACGAGGATAAAAGGAACATTCCCCAGAAAGATCTGCGACTCAAAACAATAATCTCAATGGAAATGAACAAGCATAAGAACAAGATACTGTGAAACAAATGGTTGGTGAGTATGTGACTCAAGCCTTACAAGCTTTCATGAAGGGACTACCATCTGCACACCTACACCTCCTCCTAACAACACTGTAACTGTGGAAAATCCACCCGGATTAGCAAACTCAGGAAGTAGAGGCACTCCATATGAGTCCCTCGAAGCAAGACCAGGTATGCCCAATAATCCAGAATTACAATCTTTATTACTAACCCTGCAGAAACTGGTGAAGGAACAAAATGATCGAATCGAGCAAATTCCTGGAGTACCACCTGTCATCAAAGGCATTGATGTTGATAGATATTCTCAACAACCTTGGAAGCCAAGTGCAACACCCTTTCCTATTCCCAAGAAATTCAAAAAGCCTGATATTCCCAAGTACGATGGGACAACAAATCTTCGTGATCATGTAACTGCTTTTACCACCGGAGTAAAAGGCAACGACCTGACTAAACAAGAAATTGAGTCAGTACTAGTCAAGAAGTTTGGAGAGACACTCACCAAAGGAGCACTAACATGGTACTCTCTTCTACCTGAAAATTTTATTGACTCTTTTGCTGAGCTTGCAGATTCTTTTATAAAAGCGCATTCTGGTGCGTAAAAAGTCGAAAAAAGAATGGAAGACATATTCAAAATGAAACAAGGAGACACAGAGTTGCTTCGTGAATTTGTAGACAGGTTTCAACGAGAAAGAATGTTGCTGCCAAGGGTACCTGACAATTGGGCAACTATGGCATTTGCAAGCAATTTAAATGACAAAAGCTCAGAAGCCACGCGAAGACTCAAGGAAAGCTTGAGAGAATTTCCAACCACGACGTGGAACGATGTCTATAACAGGTACAACACTAAGCTACGAATAGAAGAAGACACCATTGCTCAGTCAAAAGTTGAAGATCGAACCAGTTCTAGATGCTCCGAACTAGAAAGGAGAACAGGTACGACCCTTATATGGGACCTTCGGAACGATAAAATCGACCCAGGTTTGAAAACACCCGGTCAGAATATAGACCATCAAATAGAGATACGAGCTCATCTTCATCAAGATCCAGAAAGGATCGGGATGAACGAAATAGAGGTAATACAAGAATTAGAGACTACAACTTCAATGTAAGTACTTCTCAATTAATTACAGTACTGAGAAATATGGGTGATAAGGTTCGATGGCCCAAAGAAATGAGGTCGAACCCGAATAAAAGGAATCCAGACCTATGGTGTGAATTCCATAACGATCATGGGCACATAACATCAGATTGTAGATTATTACAAGGTGAGGTAGAATAATTATTAAGACATGACTATCTAACAGAACTATTTAGTGAAAAAGGTAAACAGGCATATTTGAAGAACAGGCAGGAGCCCCCAAAACCACCATCTCCAAAGCGAACAGTGAACGTGACACATAGAAAAGAGGAGGTGAACGGAGTAATTTGCAAGAGAACAACAAAATTTACAATTACACACGGGAAGCGGATTCGTGAAGACGTGGAAGCAGACGATATATCATTTAGCGATGCAGATATCAACGGATTAATGCTTCCACACAACGACGCACTAGTAATATCCCTACTTATACATGACACTAACGTAAAAAGAGTGTTGATTGATCCAGGTAGCTCAGTCAACATCATTTTGTCAAGAGTTGTGGAAGAAATGCTAATAGAGGATCAAGAAATGCGCCTTTGGCGTAGAATCAGGAAAGTTTTTGGGTTTTCTTGTATCAAATAGAGGAATAGAAGTAAATCCTGCTCAAATAAAAGTTATTGATGAAATACTCAATATACTTACGAGCAAGAAAGAAGTTCAAAGACTAACAGGAAGAATTGCAGCTTTAGGAAGATTTATCTCCAGGTCTTCGGAGAAGAGTTTTAAATTCTTTTCAGTTCTTAAAAAGCAGAATCAGTTCAAATGGACTGAAGAATGTCAGCAGGCTCTAAAAAATCTGAAGGCCTATCTATCAAAACCCCCGTTGTTGTCTAAGCCAAAAGATGGGGAAAGGTTGTATGTCTACCTTGTCGTTGCAGAAATTGTCGTAAGTGCAGTACTGGTAAGAGAAGACAAAGGTAATCAATCTCCAATTTATTATGTAAGCAAGTCCTTATTAGATGCAGAAACTAGATATCCTCATCTAGAAAAATTATCCTTAGCTCTGCAGCTAGAAAGTTAAGACCATATTTTTAATGCCATCCAATCACTGTTGTAACTTCATACCCATTGAGAAATATTTTTCATAAACAAGAATTATCAGGGAGATTATCTAAGTGGGCAATAGAATTAAGCGAACATGACATAATATATCAGCCTAGGACTGCAATAAAGTCTCAAATTTTAGCTGATTTCGTCGTTGATTTTAATACTAGCATAATCCCTGAAGTGGAAAGAGAGTTACAACTTTTTAACGGGGCTAATCCAGGAATATGGACCCTATTTACAAGCGGGTCTTCTAATGTAAAAGGATATGGCTTGGGAATTGTTTTAACATCACCTACGGGTGAAAAGATACGACAAGCTATTAAATGTTATCCCATAACTAACAATGAAGCAGAGTATGAAGTTGTCATTGCAGGGCTTGAATTGGCACGAGAAATCTCAATCGAGCAGATCGTGATCAAAAGTGACTCTCAACTAGTGGTGAACCAGATGCAGGGGACATACACCGCTAGAGAAGCCCAGATGCAATAATACCTGGAAAAGGCACGAGACCTAGTAAGACAATTCCAATCATGGAAGGTTATGAAAATACCCAAGGAGGAAAATGCAGAAGCAGATGCATTAGCTAACCTCACAGCAGTTGTAGAAGTGACGAATAAAGACAATGCAATTGTCATACACCTATTTCACTCAGAAATAGACCAGGACAAAAATAAGGTAACATTTAACAATTTAACCTGGGATTGGAGAAAATAAATTTTAATTTTTTTGCAGAATGGTACCGTACCTGAAGACCACAAAGCAGCTCAAGCACTTCGCCGAAAAGTTGCACGGTTCTGCCTCATTCGTGATACTTTATACCGAAAAATATTTGGAGGTCCCTTAGCAAAGTGCCTCGGACCCAATCAAACAGAGTTCGTAATGAAGGAAGTACAGGAAGGACACTGCGGAAACCATGCAGGAGCAAGATCCTTAGTCAAAACCCTAATCAGAGCAGGGTACTATTGGCCCAAAATGGAAGAAGAGGCTGAGGAGTAGTTAAATGCGACAAATGCCAACGATATGCTAACAACATGCATCGACCAGCAGAGTTACTTCACCCAGTGATATCGCCATGGCCATTCATGAAATGGGGCATGGACATAGTAGGACCCCTTCCCCCAACTAAAGGAAAGGTACGATTCTTACTCGTATTAACTGATTATTTCACAAAGTGGGTGGAGGCAGACGCTTTTAAACAGGTGTGAGAAAAAGAAGTGAAAAGAAACATATGGCGACACATAATATGTCGCTTTGGAATACCGAAGGAGATCGTATGTGACAATGGCTCGCAATTCATAGGCTCGCAAATCACAGAATTCTTCGAAAGTTGGCAAATCAAACGAATCACTTCATCACCATATCACCCTGTGGCTAATGAGCAAGCCGAATCAACAACAAAGTCATAGTCAACAACCTAAAGAAACGGTTGGAAAAGGCCAAGGGAAACTGGCCCGATGAGCTACTGGCAGTATTATGGGCTTACAGAACTACTGCAAAAACAGTTATGGGAGAGACTCCATTCGCGCCTGTTTACGGTTCAGAAGCTTTAATACCGGTGTAAATAGCGAACCAAGCACAAGATTCAGAACAACAACGGAAGAAACAAATAACGACGAATTGAGGACAAATATGGATTTGCTCGAGCAAAGAAAAGAAGTTGCACTAATACGTATGGCAGCCCAAAAACAAATTATAGAGCGATATTAAAACAGAAAATCCCACCTTAGATATTTCAAAATTGGGGACGTCGTTCTCAAAAAAGTCTTCCAATCAACGAAGGAAGCTGGTGCAGGAAAGCTAAATCCAAATTGGGAAGGGCCTTACAAAGTCCGTGGCATCGCTGGAAAAGGCGCTTATGAGCTAGAGGCTATGGACGGCAGAATCTTGCCAACCAGTTGGAATGTTATTCATTTGAAATAGTACTACTTCTGATTAAAAGGAATACCCCCGGTCAGATATCATTACGTTCAATTTTACTTTTGTACAGTTAAAATTATATTAACCATTTTAGATGATAGGCAAAAAGCTAACCCATCACCAGATGATGATATTGAACGTCTCTGCGGACGTTATTTTCGGGGTTGATGCCCAAATTTGCATTCAGGGCAACATGGGAACTGACGTCATGGGGTCTGCAACTGGTACTCCCTTGAGGTCAACCTGAGGCACTTCGTTCCCTGGGGCGGCTATGTTGTCGTTTTCTCCATGAGAACCAAGCCCATTGTCGGCGTATGTGGAGACTGCTTGAGAGTTCGACATGTTGATCCTGGAATAAAAAAACGCTTACAAGAACAAGTGTAAGCAATGTGTGTTATGAAAATTAGTATATCCTTAGCCCCACGATGGGCACCAAACTGTTTACCCTTAAAATCCGATAACAATTAAATTTGTTAGTGAGTTTAAGGATATGTGATTTCACTTGGCACAAATGAGAAATATGACAATTAATGTTAGAAATAAACTGTAAAAGTAAAGCAAAACAATATAGTACGCAACTTTGACCCTCCATCTAGGTCGCCCTCGAACCAACTGAATGTATTATTGAAAAAGCAGGAACTGAACAATTAGAATAAGAGAGCTTAAGAGAGAAAAGGTATTGTGTTGCTTTGTTATATGTGAATATGATGATTACAAAACGATTATAACCCTTTTATATAGTAGAGAAATTCTACTTATGGTACAATTTAAAATACAGATGTGATTTTATTACGGTATGTGATTTTATTGGGTTTGTTTTTAGCCGAGGGTCTATTAGAAACGTCCTCTCTACCTGCACTAGGTAAGTGTAAGGTCTGCGTACAAACTTCCCTCCCCAGACCCCACATGTTGGGATTAAACTGGGTTTGTTGTTGTTGTTGTTGTTGTTGTTGTACAATTCAAAATACAGAAGGAAATCAAATGATTGGCTAATTAACCGGTCTTGACTTAATACGTGCCGAGATTTCCGCCATGATTCTCAGCTCTCCGTTATTCGACTCAACAGGCTTCCTTCGATCTCGATCGTGACTGGTCTCGGTCTTGATTGGTCACTGATTCATGAGCTTGGCAATCTATCTTCGTGTCATAGTTCGATACAACGTGAAGTCGAACCTTGACCTGCCTTTCCGGTCTCGATTAACCATACAAAATCAGGCAAGCTCGATTGTGACCGTATACATATATATAAAAAATTACTATATCAAAAAATATTAAATGTTGGATCTATAATTTTATGTGAGTGCTGAAATGACATGTTATTTGTAGTCTAGATTAATAATAAAATACCAAAAACTAAATTTGAAACGTCTGCAAATGCTATTATTACATGCGGTGGACTGGTTAGCATGAACTAATAATATTCCTATGTGAATACTTTGTTTTAATTGATTTTTGATTAGTTAAAAATTGCCATTAAAGTTAAATACGTGGAAGAAAAGTTATTAGATACACATCTAACTTTTAAGTTTCTTGTTTCTCATCTAATGTCTTTGAAATGGATTAAATATAATTTGTATAGTTTGTATTTAATGTCCTACAACCATAATCTAGCACCAGTGGTCTAGTGGTAGAATAGTACCCTGCCACGGTACAGACCCGGGTTCGATTCCCGGCTGGTGCATTAGAGCCGTGAAGAATTCTTAGCGCTCCATGCGGTGACAAGGGTCTCCGCACTTGTCTGAAATCAGGATGAAAAATGGCGCATCTGAGCTCTATCATTTTTATTGCTTATATATTTTGTGTGGCATAGAGTATTGATTCACATTTCTAGAGGCTATTTTCCCTTATTTATTCCTTTATTTCAGCTTTATTTTGTGTTTAACTGGAAGTTAGGAGCATCCGAAATGAGTTCCACATCTAAATTTAGTTCGGGCTGTCGCCAACCATTGCCAATCCGATGAATTCATGACATACGTTTTACTTACTTTACCTGAATTTTGAACAAATTTATATTTAAAAAAAAAGACTACGATGATATTTGTACATCATACCCCTTTACAATTTTGAATTTAAGAAAATGACCCGTCTAGATCATTCATTTTCAAATTTTAGTTGAATTAATTTTAGATTGGCAAATGGTCAGTAATTGAACGAAAGCAAATAATAAAGTTGTTGAACCTCAAAATCGGTAACAATTGAATTTATAAGTGTTTTGAAGGATACGTGGATAAACTTGACACAAAGTGATAAATTAAGTTGTAATTGAAATAAATAATGATAAAGTAAATTCAAACAACACGAATTGAATAATTTCAGTCTTTGTTAGTCACCCTCGAACTGGATGCGCTTCGATCGGTATCAAAATACATAAATAATGATAATATAAAGCGAATGATTCTTCACTCATCCCAGAATTTTAGTATAACTCCTTCATTTGCCTCTGTACAGATGTATATTTTTCGCGGGGAAAAGGGTCAAATTGGGCCCTCCACTGTGAGAAAATGATCACTTTTATCCTCCATTATACTATTCGTACAAAAGTACCTATGCCGTTATCCAAATGGTTTAAATATACCTCTCTTCTATTTCCAAGATAGACTCTCAAGCATATTCATATGTGACACTAATACTTTGATAAAGTGGACACCACGTGGCATGCTACCTTATCTTTCCCAAATGGTTAGACTCCATCCCTCCACGTCGTCTTCTTCCCCTAGCAATTCACTATAGTGAATAAGAGCCCGTTTGGATTAACTGATATAAAATAATTGATAAGCATTAGGTGCTGAAATTGATTTATTAAATAAGCAGTTACGTGTTTGGATACAAGTGCTGAAATTGATAGTAAGCTGCTGCAGTATTTGATAAAAAAGTGCTGATAAGCTCTTTTTCTGTTAAAATGACTTAAATAACCTTAGAACTATTTACACTTATAACGGCGTAATTTCTTCAAAATTTTAGATTCCAAATCATTCCAAATACAAAATATTCTATTTGTCATTTTATTTTAAATATAACTGTGCTTAGATAAGATAACTTTTTTCGATAAATATAATTTATTTTATGATAAGCATATAATCATAAGTTATAATAATTAATAAATTGATAAAAGTTTCTCACTAAAAAATAAACCTAAATAAGACAAAATTATTGAAGAGAAAACATAATACACCAAAAATTTGATATGTCCTCATTTATTACATACAGTTCAAAGATTAATACACAATTATATTGATACAAATATGCAAAGGAAGAGAGAATTTGCTTATCTTAAATAGTCAATGAGAAATGTAGACTTGAAGAGGGGGAGGGGAGGGGGGGATAGGTTGAAAAAAATATTTGAGACAGTGATTATCGATGTAGGAGTTTTGTTCTAAAAATGAATATTTTAAGGATAAAATAGTAAATTCTTGGTCAAACTTAAAGTGCTTATAAGCTAAAAATTCATAAGTTGGGGGTGACCAGCTTATGGCTTTTGGCTTATTTTTGACTTATAAGCACTTGGGTTATAAACACTTTTAACTTTACCAAACGCGTAGATAAGCCGAAAAGTACTTATAAGCTAGTTTGACCAGCTTATAAGCTTAGCCAAACACCCTCTAAGTACGACACGTTTTCTTTGTATATGGATCTTTTCTAACTTTAACTGGCATAAACTTTTAGTACTAAATTCAGGATATTTCAAACTGCATAAAAGCTTAAGCAAATAGTAAATCCGAGAGTAAATATGTCTAATACCCATATTATGTCATAACGCAAAGATGAATTGCAATATTCATAATTTCAAACTGCATTAAAGCTTAAGCAATTGAAGATTATATAGTTTTTAAATTAATGGTCTATGCTTTTTACGCATCAATCAAAATTTATAAAAGATTCATGTGGGGTTTATTAGCCGGCAAAAGTGTTAGATGTTGGTACTACACTAACATAGTATAATTCAAAACATTGTAGTTATAGTAAATCATAGAAAAGTAGCTAGAGTGTTTAGCCGATAAAGAAGAGGCTAACTATAATATACATACATGCCATTTTTGGTAGAAGAACAAACAACTACGCTGCAACTAAACTAATTGGGTCATGATCAAGAAGATGGAAACAACAGGTTAATGGGCGTCCTTAAAATCTGACCATCTTCGAACGCTGTATTATTAAGTTTTTGAGAGGTGGAGAGGGAGGAAGTGCTAGTAATGGAAGTAGTGGAGGGGAAGGGATAAAACGGGTTGGGGAAGGTGAGGTCGCATGCCACGTGGTGTCCACCTCACCAAAATATCACAACGACATAGGATTAGATGTCCACGTTGGATAATCTTAACGGAATAGGAGTATATTTGAGCCATTTGAGTAATGATAGGGGTATTTTTGTGAGGACAATATAACAAAAGATAAAAGTGATCCTTTTTTCTCATAGTAGAGGGACAAATTTGACCCTTTTACCTTTTCGCAGCGTTAAATTTTATACTAAGTTCACTCATATTATTCTTCACTCATCAGTCTTTTTTTTGTTTTTTGGATAAAAGAGCAAACTCCATTTTAAGCCCTTCACCTTTTGAATGGGACAACAAACCCCTAAATGTTGTTGATTCAAGATAAAGGGGTTTATGCCTCATTCAAAAGGTGAAGAAGGTATTGTTTCCCAATCCAAAAGGTAAAGGGTTAAATGAAATTTACTCTTGAGGAAATTTTCTCATTATAGACATATACTGCCCAAATTTTCCTGCAGATGTTTACCTCTGATTATGTCTTGAGAACAAACCTGGCAGAAAACTTTTCAATAACAATCCAAAAGTAAAAAGCATAGTATAAATTGATACAAAAAATAAGCATAATCCAGAAGACTAATGGTACCATTCCTCAACATAAATTGAAAATACAGAAATTTGCCGAAGCAGTAAACCCGTAAGTTACACTTACCGCCTTTTCTTTTGAGACTTTGGAGGTTTAAGAACACTCCAGTCCAGTCTATGTGGCTTCTGGGAACTCCGACTACTACTAGGTGACGACTCTGGATTGCCAAGAGCTCTCTTATGTGATTTGTTTGGATACTGCGCCTCAGAGGATGTATCATCTTGCTTCCTTTTAAGATCTTCGTTAGGAGAATGACACGAGTCATCCACATTAGAGTTCTCCAACCCACATTGTGATGTTCCATTTTCTCTGCGGCAACGAATAGTAAGTAGTTATGAGCGAATTTCAGTCATTCCATGGCTTAGCAACTCAAACATCTTTGGTATAAATAACAATTGAACTCATCACGAAACGACTTGATAGACGTTATGGGGCTCACAAATTTTTGAAATGCACCTAATCTAACGTAAAGTATACAATAATCAAGAAATTCAATGCAATCCTGAGGTTCACCATTTTTGTTTATAAACGGTATTAATCCTTTTACATTTAATCATAGTTTATTTATCTTGATTGCTTACAATCATAATTCGTTTATGCAATCATTTGATACTTTTATCGTAGGGATCTTATACAATATATCGCCTATTATCTTTTTTTGAGAAATACAATATGTTGCCTATTATCATCATCCACTAAGAAGGAATTTTCAACATATTCGGCTCAACGATATACTAGGAGAAATAATGTTATCTTTCTACTGATGAAACAGATGTGAAAAGATAAAGTCAAGATGGTATATAGTAGACGTAATGGGCCATAATGCTTATCGTATAACAACAATGGATGGAGTACACAAGCTACTTTGAGCACTTTAAGCATCAAACACTGACCTTTTCGAATTTATTTCACTTGTCTCTGAAGAACAAGCAGCAGAACCTTCAGAATGTGGTTTTGACGCTTCTTCTCTTAATTTCTACCAAGACAAGGCTTTGGTAAGACAGGATAACAACCCGCAGGAGAATAGGAACTGAACAGTCTTTTCAGAAAGTATACATCATGCAAACCTTATACTCACATCAATAGAAGGATTAAAGCATTGAAAAGACATCCGACCCCTTGTAGGCCCAGGGTGGGGATCACCTTCCATAATGACAACACTGCATGTGAAAAGGCAATAAAGAAAAATCAGAGGAAAAAGTAATTGGGTATAAAACAAAGGCAAATATGGAAATAATGCAACAAACAAGCATCGTTGAGTGGGAACAAACCTAGTACTACTAGACATCTGAACAGATAAATACTCCTTCCATTTAATACAAAACCCCCATCTATAAATGAATTGAGGATGAACTATTTGTTGTAGCAGGCACAGTAATCGATATATAATTTGAACCACAACGCATAGAGTCACCAGTAAGTGAAATAGATTCCACTACGCTCCAAATTTGTAAAAATGGAATTCCTAAAATATTTACTTTTTTGCACTCAATTCAACATCGCTGACGACCTGACGTAATTTTAAGTTACTATTATCCAATATAGCTACCAATGAGGATTCATATAGCCAACCTCGACTTGTTTGGGACTGAGACTTAGTAGAAGTTGTTGTAACATCCGATATACCCTTTATAAAATATCTAAACTCTAGTGGAAGAAAAAAAAAGTCTACACTAATTTTATTTGATCTAAATGCCTAAAACCATCTACGAGAAAAAGTTATACAAAGTCAAGCTTTTGTCAACATGTCAAAGATCATAATTGATAGCTGAGCAGTCTAAACATTATACATCCTCCATTCTAGTGCTAGTGCTATTTGAGCACTGCAAAGAAAGAAATACTTCATATTTTGGAGAAAGAAAAAGAATACTATACTCCATACTATAATTAACCATTTAAAGTTACACTCAGTTACTCCTTTTGTGTGCCCTTTAACGGGTAGTGCTCGGGAGCAGCCTAAATCTGCACAGCAAACTTGATACTCCCCAGAAGGAAAAATCTAGTTTCAGTCGTATGAAACTTGGTCCAGCTTTAAACTAAATCCAAATTAGACAAAGTCCAACATTTGTAGTAGTCCTGAGTTAACGTTGATCTCAAAACAAAAAATTGGTGTATACTCTTACGTCGCACCACAAGATTATTTGTAATAATTCACCCCTTCCATCCCAATGTGTCAAATATGCTGTTTCACTAATTAATCCCTTTCATAACATTTAACCAGTTATAGCTCTTGATTTCAATAGTTGAAGCATTTGAACAGACTCAGAACTAGGAAAAAAAAATTATCGTATCGAGAAATGAGCAAGATGGAGATGCCAAGAATTCTGAGGCAGCCACATAAAGAGGCAAGGGCTCCCACTTAAAGGAGCTTCTTGAAGTGAGAACAATAATATCAGCTGTGTAGGTTCTTTTTCTTATTCAGTCCTCTTTCTTCTCTCTATTATCTTTGTTTCATATCAAATTCCTCATATCTATAAAGGCAACGGTTTTCAACACAGAACGATTCCTGATAAAAAGATTTCCAACAGCAGATAGTGTCTTTTAGGAGTATAAGAATCTGGTTATATTTCCATGGTTCAATGCATAATCTTTTTGTATAGCGGAGTAATCCTCGAGGGTCAGTGACACATGGTTCAGAACTCGGTGGATAATGGATCTGGCATCTACCCTTCGACACTTAAATACCAGGCTTTTGACTGCAACAAGATTCGGACCTCTGACGTGCGCCTACTAAGCCGCAGATCACTTGTTGTACTATTATCACTAGACCAAAGCTCTTGGAGCTTCAAAATATACAAATTTTAATACTAATCCAACTAAAATTACAACTCAAATCTCAACACTCTTTAATATCCCATGCTAAGACTTATCAACCAAAATAACAAACAAGTATAACTGAAGAAAAAGGTTACCATCTTTTGGGAGCAGTAAAGGGAAAATTTCCACCAGGTATCACTACTTCTTCTTCTACTTCTTCTTCTTTATCTTCTCCTCCTTCTTCTTTCTTAGGCTTTTCCTCTCTCAGAGCTGCCCTTTGCATAAACTGAAATTACAAAAATATCAAAAAAATCTTAAAACACTATAACTACACCTCAATCTAATATACTTGGTGTCAACTACATGACCGCTCTATATCCATTCCAATCTACATTGTTTTTGATAAACGAGAAATCCCCGAGGGCCAGTGGCGTACGGTTCAAAACTTGGCAGACCAATGGGCCCGCCCATATACCCTTCTCTATCTAAATACCAAGCTTTAGTCTGCAGCAGGGTTCCAACTTCCAACTTGTAACATCGCGCCTTCACTCTTACCACTTGACCGAAGAATTTATCCATTCCCTCTATTCAGATAATTTATCAAAGTTGGAATCTTTTTAAGCTAGCTATAAATCTAAGGATTTAGCAAAATCCTTCAAATAAAGCCAATATAATTTACAAAGGGTTATAAAACAAGTTTAGAAAATTATGCAAGAACGAATAACCCTCAAAAACCAGCTAAAATTTTCCTACTTATTTAATTTTACAAATAAGATCAAAGCACCAAAATGACATACATTCAAATAACGCCAATAAATTACGAAGGGCTAAATAACAAGTTAAAAAAATTATGCAAGAACAGAAAAAAGAAATTCTAAAAAACCAGTTAAAAAGTTAATATGTTTATTTAATTAGCAAACAGATTAAAAAAGGGACCAAATTGAAAGCTCCTTTTTTACCTTCAAGTTCCTCAAGGTGCTGGATAGTTCACGCTTTGCCATTCTGATTTTTAGGCACACCAAAGCTGAACTTACTGTTATCACTAGCTAGCTGTTCTTCTACTTTTACAGCACGGTGACGGCGCCGGCGTCGGCGTCCAGCAAACTTGAAAGGGCTAAAAGAAGCTCGCTGAATTGCAAGAGGTTTTAGTCGGTTGAAAATAACAGATTTGTCCTTAATTCCAACAGGGTGAGTAGGGTTCGTAATTGGGCCTGTCCATTTTTCGATTCCTCTAGCCCGCGAAAGGGCATATTTGTCTTTAATTCATCTAATACCCCAACCAAACGACCCTTCAATGTTTACTGGTTTTGTTATTTGTCATCCGGTTTTATATAACTTGATTTACCGCATCTCCAATCCAATACTATTTTTTGCATCAAATCTAAATTTGGTATAAAATTTAATGTGTTTTTGCTCTAATCCAACACCAAATTTTGCACCATTATAGAGTGTGAATCGTGTTGCACCAAATTTGGTGTGACACTATTCATTAATACCAAATTTGGTTTAATATTATTTTTATTTTTTATTTTATTTTTTTGACTTTTAATTTATCATATATTGTGTATAAAGATCTTTATAATTTTAATTTTATATCCTATTTTTGATATATTTGTTTTTGTATATATTATATTTATATAAAATTATAAGTTAATTTTATTATTATTATTATAATTGTATAAAAAGAAATATAACCATTATTTAAAAATGAAATATGCAAATGTAAGATATCTAATGTTGCTAATTTTATCAATGATTTCACTTTTAGTTGATTTATCCTTTAAAATAATTTTGTAATAAATAATTATATAAGTGGTGAATGTGAATTATATGTGATGAATATGGGGGAAAAAAGATAGAATTTGTTTGAAGGAAATAAATTATAAAATTTAAATAGAAGTTAATAATATAATATAGAAGAGAGAGAAGAATATGAAAAGAAATATTCTTTTTTGATATAAAATATAGTGTAATGGTTGAAGCAAATTTGGTGTTACACCATATTAGTGTGAAATTTAGTGTGAAATTTGATGTTAGGGTTGGAAATGGTCTAACTGACCTTACATGGAGAAGATGCTCACATCCAAATGTCGGTAAAGCTTAGACATGATGGGCTTTCACTAAATATTGGTTTTGAACATAATCTTATAATTATTCGGTGATAAAAATCTTAAAAATTGAATCTATCAAATATAATTTATATGCTAATCACCTTCAACTCAAATTATGTATTTGCATAGCGTCCTGAGAAATCTTCTCTAATGTGGTGATTATGCTTCTATGAGTCGAGGGTCTATTGGAAATAACCTCTCTATCTTCACAAGGTGGGGGTAAGGCTGCATACACACTACCCTTCCAGACCCTACTATATGAGATTATACTGGGTTTGTTATTTTTGTTGCATAGTGTATATTGTCAAAATCGAGCCTGCCCCTCGCGTGACTAATCGAGACTGGAACGTGATAGATTAAGGCTAGACCTCGAATCATATCGAACCGAGGTGCGAAGTTATATCGTCAAGCTCGAGACCCCGGGACTGAACAAATCGAGATCAGGTGAGATCGAGGAAAATTTATTGAGCCGGATAACAGAATGACAAAATATCTGCGATTGGGCGTAGATCACTACGGATATCTCGGCACGTATCAATGATAGGTCTATCACGAAATTTCTTACTTCATTGAGAACTGTACCAAAAGTAGGACTCTCCTGCTATATAAAGGGGGTCGGATCATTTATAAAACACGTCACATTTACGCAACATAAAGCAATACACTGTCTTTTTTAGCTTACATTATCTTGTTACTTTGTACTTATATCAGTTAAAACTTCTCTTGGTTGAAGGGTGATCGAACTCGAGGGCCAAGGTTATTCGATTCGTTTGGTTTGCATTTATTTCTCTTATCGTCAATTTCAATATTAATATATTCTCTTAATTCGTGCCAAGATATATCATGTATGTAAAAATTCAATTGTTATTTGTTTTTAGGATAAACAGTTTGGCGCCCACCATGGGGCTAATCACAGTAGTGATTACCTGGTACTAACTTTCGTAAAACACATTATTTTACACTTGTTCTTGTGAGTATCTTTGATTCCAGGATCAAGATATCAACCTCTCATGCAGCACCCGTACACGCGGACAATGATTTCGGTCACCATGACGAAAATGACAACATAGCACCAGGGAACGACGTACCTCCAGTTGGCCTCGATGGTGTTCCGGTTGTAGATCCAATCCACGTCAGCTCGCATGTAGCCATCAATGCAAATTTGGCCGTCGATCCTGAGAGTAGCGTCCGTAGGGATGTTCGATCAGGCGCTCAGAGCACATATGGCGGCGAAGAGGGCGGAATCAGCTTTCGGGTGATCTTCGAGATGTTGCGGGCTCAACAAGTCGTGATAGCCCAACTCCAAAACCAGAATCATGCACCAAGCAGGATCGAGCCCGAGCCATGCCGGAAGTTGTTCACAGGGTCGAATCGGTGTCAAGGAATCAAACGGGAAAGAATCGGGGGTCGATCCCGCAACCATGAAGATGCTAAAGGAACTAATGAAACGAGTTGAGTCGGGGGAAAAGAAGATCAAATCAAATGACAAGAAGGTGGAAACTTATAACTCCAGGGTTGACCAAATCCCGAGGGCACCACCAATATTGAAGGGTTTGGATTCCAAAAAGTTCGTACAAAAGCCCTTCCCCCCGAGCGCGACTCGTAAACCGATCCACAAGAAGTTCCGCATGCCTGAGACTTCTAAGTACAATGGAACGACCGACCCAAAGGAGCATGTCACCTCTTACACATGTGCAGTTAAAAGGACTAATCTTGAGGACAACGAGATCGAGTCCGTGTTACTAAAAAAATTATGGGAGACCCTGTCAAAGGGAGCTATGATATGGTACCATAATTTACCACCTAACTCTATTGATTCCTTTGCTATGCTTGCAGATTCTTTTGTAAAGGCACACTCCGGAGCCATTAAGTTCGAGACTAGGAAGTCGGACATTTTCAAGGTAAGGCAGAAAGATAACGAGATGCTCAGAGAGTTCATGTCTCGGTTCCAAATGGAATGAATGGATCTACCACTGGTCTCCGATGATTGGGTCGTTCAAATCTTTGACTCAAGGACTTAATGTACGAAGCTCGGTGGCTTCACAGCATTTGAAGCAGAACTTGATAGAATACCCGGTTGTTACCTAGGCTGATGTACATAATCGGTATCAATCGAAGATTAGTGTCACGACCCGAAATTCCCACCACCGGGGTCGTGATGCCGTCTAACGTTTAACCCGCTAGACAAGCCAACGTGTTTAATCATATTTACTAAAAACCATTAATTATTAAGCGAGAACAGGTAAAAATCAGTTTTTTCGTAACTAAAAGCTTAAAAGTAAGAACAGATAAAAAGGAAATGCATAACTAAATCCATAAACTTAGCAAAAATACTCAAACTAGTCAACCCGGATATTTGGAGTCAGCATGTCACGGACTATCTATGATTAATACAGATAAAAGGTCTAAAAGAAATAATACAACTATTTTCTGAAGTACTAGAAACAGAAATAAAGGAAAGTGGAATAAGGACGGGGACGCCAAGGCCTACGGACGCCTGCAGGTCTACCTCAGTGTCTCTGGTGGACTGAACGATACTCCCTTGATCAGTGTCCACTGGGTCCGGTACCGTAATCTGAATAACATAAAGAAGTGCAAGTGTAGCATCAGTACAACCGATCCCATGTACTGAGTAAGTGCCGAGCCTAACCTCGGCGAAGTAGTGGCGAGGCTAGGACACGACAAATAATAAACACATGTGCAATTCAATAATATATAACAGGAATACGGATGGAAAATAACCAGTTAAGTGTAAAACAGGGGAGAACAAGCTGGGGACAAGGGGAAACAATTTCTGAATCACAGAACGAAACAACAGTCTAAGTATCAAAAATAGCACATGAAGTAAACACATAGAACAAACAAGTACACGACGTCACCCTTCGTGCTTTACTCTCATCCTCACCAAAACAAGTGCACGACATCACCCTTCGTACTTTTACTCTCATCCTCACCAAACAAGTAAATAAATAAATAAATACACGGAATCACCCTTCGTGCTTTTACTCTCATCCTCACAATGCAATGAATAAATAAAACGGCACGACATTATCCTTCGTGCTTTTAAATATTAAATCATGACACGACATCACCCTTCGTGCTTTACACTCTCATCCTCACAATGCAGCAAATAAAGACACGGCATCACCCTTCGTGCTTTACACTCTTCCTCACAATGCAACAAATAAATACACGGCATCACCCTTCATTCTTTATACTCTTCCTCACCCAAACAATATCAAGAACAACAGTTTGGCAAGGAAAAATCAATAACATGTATCATAATCACAACATACCGGCAAGGTAACAACAATATAAACAAATACTATCCCGGCAAGGGAAACAACTATAACCAATCTCGCTCAAGGGTAAAACTTAACAAAATAATCCTTAACCGACAATTAATCAACAGTGTTCGCAACCAAGTATTTCCAACAATTGAATAACCTCCAAAATGAAATCTACTTCATAACACAGTAAATAACGAAGAAAAACACTTATATTATAAAGACCGACTCACGGGTATGCTTGACAGCAATGCATAGGTACTCGTCACCTCACCTATACATTGAACATGGGATAAACACGTAGCACATATGACTCAACACCTATTCCCTCAAGCTAAGGTTAAACCAAACACTTACCTCGATGCCACGAACACAATTCAAGCCTCAACTACCGCTTTACCTCTTGATTTCACCACCAACTCACTCGTATCTAACCACAAGTTACATAATTATATCAATAAATGCTAAATGAATCAATTATAATGCATGGAAATGAGTTTTCTAAATTTTTCCCCAAAAAGTCAAAAAACGACCTTGGGCCCGCTCGGTCCAAACTCGAAATTCGGACCAAAACCCGATTACCCATTCACCCCCGAGCCCGGATATATAAATGGTTTTGGAATCCGACCTCAATTTGAGGTCTAAATCCCCAAATTTTAATATTCTTAGGTTTTACCCAAAATTTCCAATTCCACCATGAAAACCCTAGATTATAGGATGAAATCTTGTAAAAAGAAGTTAAGGATTAAAGAAAATGAGTTAGAAATCACTTACTAATGTTTTGGAGAAGAAAGAGTGTTTGAAAAATCTTCTCTTATGTTTTTAGGGTTTTGAAAAATAAAAAATAGTTGAAAATCCCGTTTAAATATACCCCCCCGCAGGCCCCACCGCACAAAAGCGACCGCCGCCGCGAAGACCCTTCCACCGCGGACCGCACAAAGGCGACCGCGAAGACTTTTCCACCGCGGACCGCACTGGCAAGTTCAGAGACTTGTACTTCTCTGAACCTGCAACAACCCTGTTCTAAGCCTAAAAACATCCCGGGACCTACCCGAAACTCACCCGAGCCATCAAAACTTCAAACCAAAAGTGCACACAACCTCAAAAATATCCTACGGACTTATTCATGTAATCAAATGACCAAAATGACATCATAAACATCGGATTAAACCCCAAAATCAATAAAATTTTCTCAAAACTCCTTTAAATTTCAAATTTTGCAATTTAGGTCCGAATCACGTCAAATGGATTCCATTTCTTACCACACTTCACAGATAACACATATAAATCATATCAAGCTTGTAAGGGGCTCCGGAACTAAGATGCGGGTCTGATACCACAGGTTTCACATAGAATTCCATTTTCAAAAACCTTTATATTTTTCAGAAAATAATTTTCTTTAAAAATTCATTTATCGGACTTGAGACCTCGGAATTAGATTTCGGGCATACGCCCAAGTGCCATATTTTCCTACGGACCCTCCGGAGCCGTCAAATCACGGGTCCAGTTCTGTTTACCAAAAATGTTGACCAAAGTCAACTTTATTCAATTAATTCATATAAAATCATCATTTTTATTAGTCTTTCACTCAACGGCTTCCTGGCTACACGCCCGGGATGCGTACGCAAATCGATGTGAGATATAAAGAGGTTTTCACGACCTCGAAACACAGAATTAGCTAAGGATACACCGGATGACCTTTTGGGTTATCACAATCTCCACCTCTAAAACAAACATTCGTCCTCGAACGGACATAGAATGGTACCTGAATCGGAAAAAAGATGGGGATATCGGCTCCACATATCGGATTCGGACTCCCAGGTAGCTGCCTCAACAGGCTGCCCTCTCCATTGAACACGAATCGAAGGATAAATCTTCGATCTCAACTAACAAACCTGTCGGGCTAATATGGCTACCAGCTCCTCCTCATAAGTCAGATCCTTGTCCAACTGGACACTGTTGAAGTCAAGTACATGAGAGGGATCGACAGTATACTTCCGAAGCATAGATACATGAAACACTGGATGTACGGCTGATAAACTCGGTGGTAAAGCAAGTCTATAGGACACCTCTCCTACCTTCTCAAGAAACTCAAAGGGACCAATGTACCTAGGGCTCAACTTGCCCTTCTTCCCGAACCTCATCACGCCCTTCATAGGCGACACCCGAAGCAATACCCGGTCTCCTATCATAAATGCCAAATCACGAACTCTGCGGTCTGCATAACTCTTCTGCTTGGACTGAGCTGTATGAAGTCTATCCTGAATGATCTTCACCTTGTCCAAGGCTTCCTGAACTAACTCTGAACCCAACAATCTAGCCTCTCCCATCTCGAACCACCCAACCGGCGACCGACACCGCCTACTATACAACGCCTCATAAGGAGCCATTTGAATGCTCGACTGGTAGATGATCTTGTAGGCAAACTCAACTAATGGAAAAAACTAGTCCCATGAACCTCCAAGGTCAATGACACATGCTTGCAACATATCCTCTAAGATCTGAATGGTACGCTCGGACTGCCCGTCCGTCTGAGGATGAAATGTTGTGCTCAACTCAACCCGTGTGCCCAAATCACGCTGAAATACTCTCCATAAATGGGAGGTAAACTGAGTACCTCAATCAGAAATAATAGACACGGGTACACCATGCAAGCGAACAATCTACTTGATGTATATCTTTGCCAACTTCTTCTCCGAAGAATATGAAACTGATACAGGAATGAAGTGTGTTGACTTGGTCAGCCTATCCACAATGACCCACACCGCATCAAACATCCTCTGAGTCCGTGGGAGCCCAACTATGAAATCCATGGTAACACACTCCCACTTCCACTCGGGAAGCTCAATCTGCTGCATCAAACCACCGTGTCTCTCGTGCTCGTACTTAACATGCTGTCAGTTCAAGCACCGAGCTACATATGCCACAATGTCTTTCTTCATCCTCCGCCACCAATAATGTTGCCGCAAATCCTGGTACATCTTTGCAGCGCCCGGATGAATGGAAAGCAATATCAACTCACGAATACCATCAGCATCAGGCACACAAATACGACCCTGCATCCTCAAGACTCCATCATCATCCACTGTAACCTGCTTGGCACCTCCGTGCCGGACCGTATCTCTAAGAACACATAAATGACAATCGTCATACTTCCGGTCTCGAATACGATCAAACAATGAAGAACGAGCCACGATATAAGCTAAAACACTGCTAGTCTCTGAAACATCCAATCTCATGAATCGATTGGCCAAGGCCTGAACATCTAGAGCAAGCGGTCTCTCTCCGACCGGTATATAAGCAAAACTACCCATGCTGGCTGACTTCCGGCTCAAAGCATCGGCCACCACATTGGCCTTTCCCGGATGATATATAATGGCAGTGTCACCATCTCTTGATCGGTAGGGAGTATCATGATAGCATGTCGGGCCAAAGTGATAAACCTGGTCTCGTACTAGGTACTGTCATAGAGCCTTGCTGTAGACGCTCAAACTGCCTTCGAAGCTCCCCTCTCTAGGTAACTGGTAGAAACTTCTCCAAGAACAACTCGGAGAACTGATCCCAAGACAACGTCGAAGATCCAACTGGCCTAGTCAAGCAGAAATCCCTCCACCAAGTCTTGGCGGTACCAGAAAGACAGAATGTAGCAAAATTGACCCCATTGGTCTCTACGATCCCCATGTTCCGAAGAACCTCATAGCAACTGTCCAAGTAATCCTAGGGATCCTCTGATGGTGCACCAGTAAAAGTAGTAGGAAATAACTTGGTGAACCGATCCAATCTCCACAAGGCATCGGCAGACATAGCTTCTCCCTCAACTACCTGTGTCACAATACCCGGCTGAGCTTCTCCAGCTGTCTAAGGTGCTGGAGTCTGGAACTGAGAAACTAACTGCTTTGGTGTGCGGGTAGCAGAAGTCCGGGGCCCTCCCCCAGCCTGAGAGACGACTGGTGCAGTAGGAAGTAGACCGGCCTAATCCACGCTCTCCATAAGGCCCACTAAACGGACCAGGGCGTCCTGAAGTACCGGGGTGGCAATGAACCCCTCTGGGACCTGAGCTGGTCCGACCGGAACCGTCTGAGCAGGAACCTCACCGGCAAAATCTACTTGTGGTTCCTCTACTGGGGGTGCTGCTCTAGGCTGAGCCTTGTCCCTACCTCGTCCTCTAGCACGACCTCAGCCTCGTCCTCGGCCCCTCGTAGGAGCTGCAACGGGAGGATCGGGTTGTTGATCGGTAGATGAGTAAGCACGCGTTCTTGCCATCTGCGAGAGAATGGAATAGAAGTTCAATTAGCATTTAGAATTCAAATCGCACGACAGAGAAGAAAAGATGTGAAGTTATTCCTAACTTTGCAGCCTCTAGGGGATAAGTAGAGACGTCTCCGTACCGATCCCTCCGACTCTACCAAGCTTGTCCGTGAATTGTGAGACCTAAGCAATCTAGAGCTCTGATACCAACTTGTCACGACCCGAAATTCCCACCATCGGGGTTGTGATGGCGTCTAACGTTGAACTCGCTAGACAAGCCAACGTGTTTAATCATATTTACTAAAAACCATTAATTATTAAGCGAGAACAGGTAAAAATCGGTTTTTCCGTAACTAAAAGCTTAAAAGTAAGAACATATAAAAAGGAAATGCATAACTAAATCCATAAACTTAGCAAAAATACTCAAACTAGCCAACCCGGATCTTTGGAGTCACCATGTCACGGACTATCTATGATTAAGACAGATAAAAAGTCTGAAAGAAATAATACAACTGTTTTCGGAAGTACTAGAAACAGAAATAAAGGAAAGTGGAATAAAGAAGGGGATGCAAAGGCCTGCGAACACCTGCAGGTCTACCTCAGTGTCTCCGGTGGACTGAAAGATACTCCCTCGATCAGTGTCCACTGGGTCCGGTACCGTAATCTGCACAACATAAAGAAGTGCAAGTGTGAAATCAGTACAATCGACCCCATGTACTGAGTAAGTGCCGAGCCTAACCTCGGCAAAGTAGTGACGAGGCTAGGACACGACAAATAATAAACACCCGTGCAATTCAATAATTTATAACAGGAATACGGCAGGAAAATAACCGGTTAAGTGTAAAACGGGAGAGAACATGCTGGGGACAAGGGGAAACAATTTCTGAATCACGGAAAGAAACAACAGTCTAAGTATCAAAAATAGCACAGGAAGTAAACACATAGAACAAACAAGTACACGACATCACCCTTCGTGCTTTACTCTCATCCTCACCAAAATAAGTGCACGTCATCACCCTTCGTGCTTTTACTCTCATCCTCACAATGCAATGAATAAATAAAACGGCACGACATTATCCTTCATGCTTTTAAATATTAAATCATGACACGGCATCACCTTTCGTGCTTTACACTCTCATCCTCACAATGCAGCAAATAAATACACGGCATCACCCTTTATGCTTTACACTCTTCCGCACAATGCAACAAATAAATACACGGGCATCACCCTTCGTGATTTACACTCTTCCTCACCCAAACAATATCAAGAACAACAGTTTGGAAAGGAAAAATCAATAACATGTATCATAATCACAACATCCCGGAAAAGGGAACAATAGTAGAAACAAATACTATCCCGGCAAGGGACGCAACTATAACCAATCTCGCTCAAGGGTAAAACTTAACAAAATAATCCTTAACCGACAATTAATCAACAGTGTTCGCAACCAAGTATTTCCAACAATTGAATAACCTCCAAAATGAAATCTACTTCATAACACAGTAAATAACGAAGAAAAATACCTATATTATAAAGACCGACTCACGGGCATGCTTGACAGCAATGCATAGGTACTCGTCACCTCACCTATACATTGAACATGGGATAAACACGTAGCACATATGACTCAACACCTATTCCCTCAAGCTAAGGTTAAACCAAACACTTACCTCGGTGCCACGAACACAATTCAAGCCTCAACTACCGCTTTACCTCTTGATTTCACCACCAACTCACTCGTATCTAACCACAAGTTACATAATTATATCAATAAATGCTAAATGAATCAATTATAATGCATGGAAATGAGTTTTCTAAATTTTTCCCCAAAAGTCAAAAAACGACCTTGGGCCCGCTCGGTCCAAACTCGAAATTCGGACCAAAACCCGATTACCCATTCACCCCCGAGCCCGGATATATAAATGGTTTTGGAATCCGACCTCAATTTGAGGTCTAAATCCCCAAATTTTAATATTCTTAGGTTTTACCCAAAATTTCCAATTCCACCATGAAAACCCTAGATTATAGGATGAAATCTTGTAAAAAGAAGTTAAGGATTAAAGAAAATGAGTTAGAAATCACTTACTAATGTTTTGGAGAAGAAAGAGTGTTCGGAAAATATTCTCTTATGTTTTTAGGGTTTTGAAAAATGAAAAATAGCTGAAAATCCCGTTTAAATATACCCCCCTCCCCCGCAGGCCCAACCGTGCATGGCACAAAAGCGACCGCGGCCGCGAAGACCCTTCCACCGCGGACCGCACAAAGGCGACCGCGGCCGCGAAGACCTTTCAACCGCGGACCGCACAAAGGCGAACGCGGCCGCGAAGACGTTCCACCGCGGATCGCACAAAGGTGACCGCGGACCTGTTCTAAGCCTAAAAATATTTCGGGACCTACCCGAAACTCACCCGAGCCGTCGGAACTTCAAACCAAAAGTGCACACAACCTCGAAAACATCCTACGGACTTATTCGTGTAATCAAATGACCAAAATAACATCATAAACATCGGATTAAACCCCAAAATCAATGAAATTTTCTCAAAACTCCTTTAAACTTCAAATTTTGAAATTTAGGTTTGAATCACGTCAAATGGATTCCGTTTGTTACCACACTTCGCAGATAACACATATAAATCATATCGAGCCTATACCGGGCTCCGGAACTAAGATACGGACCCGATACCATAGGTTTCACATAGAATTCCATTTTCAAATACTTTTATATTTTCCAGAAAATAATTTTCTTTAAAAATTTATTTCTCGGACTTGAGACCTCGGAATTCGATTCCGGGCATACGCCCAAGTGCCAGATTTTCCTACTGACCCTCCGAGGCCGTCAAATCACGGGTCTGGGTCCGTTTACCAAAAATATTGACCAAAGTCAACTTTATTCAATTAATTCATATAAAATCATAATTTTTATCAGTCTTTCACTCAATGGCTTCCTGGCTACACCCCTAGGCTGCGCACGCAAATCGAGGTGAGATATAAGGAGGTTTTCACAACCTCGAAACATAGAATTAGCTAAGGATACACCGGATGACCTTTTTCCATAATGTTTTGTAATTTTAAAAGATTTTTAATTAAATTATTCCAGCATTTTATTATCTAAATAATTACTAATTGCATCACAAATAATTTTATAATAATTTATTACTTAATTTTTTATCATTTATATTTATATTAAGCTTTAATCATTTTATGCATAATTATATTTGTATCTTTAGGTTATAATTGCAATAACTTTGCAATAATAGCCCATATATGCATAATTACTTTATTTTCACGAAAAATAACTTTTTACTTTTTTATAATATTAAGTAATCATTTTAAATAATTTTCATATACAAATAACATTTTTCATTATTTATTAATTATTTTTATAAATTATTTTATTAATTTAAGTGGGTATTTAAAACATAGCCCTTTTTATTAAATTTTTCGAACCTACCCAATACCCTATCAGCCCAATAACCCAATACCCATCACCCTAACCCAACCACCCATACTCGTCCAATAACCCGCCACACCTATATCTAATCCTGGTCGTTGATCAACGACCATAAATCAACCTTCCTTTTTTAATATACCAAAACCTAAAACCCTACCCCATTCTTTCCCAACCCGCCGTCTTTAAATCCCCTACTCTCCTCTCTTCTCTCTCACCCCCCAAACCCTAGCCCTGCCATCACACATTCCCTCTTGATTCATGGGATTTTTCTTCGATTTCATGCTTTATCTGGTCTAATCTCTCTACTGGTTATACGATTTCTATGTTACTTGATGTGAATCTCAAGAGACTCGAACCAAATCTGGTTCAAAGTCTCTCATTTCTCGGTTATTCCGTCTATGTTCACTCCAATACCTGTGAGTACGAATATTTTCGTATTTTTAGGGTTTCAAATCTCTGGTTCAAATCGGATTTGATTCGCTTATGTTAATTTTCATGAACCTAGATATTTTCCGGTTGAATCTGTTTAGATATCTTTAGATTTGAAGCGATTTTGTGTTTGCTTTGGTATTTCTCCCTTAAAATTTTCTGCTTCTTACAGTCTTTTACTATTATTATTGACCGATTTTATTTACCTTAAAAACTAGGGTTTTGATTCTAATGGATTTCTGCAAAAAAATATTTTAACATTTAGATATTTTCATCTCTGGTTTTCTTATTATTATTTTTCGACCGATTTTTACTTGATTTAATTAAGTTCCATCTATATGTCTTTGTAATTCTTAAGGATTCAATTATTTGACTATTTATTCTACTGTTTTTGCTAGTTTACCTTTAACTCTGTCAATTAAGTGTTAATTGATTTACTTACCTAAATTAGGGTTTGAAATCATCTTTCCTTTAGCACCAGTATTTCTTTATTAAGAGTTTACTCGTTCTTACCTTATTTATGTGATTAATTATCCATACTACTGCTTGATTTTGTGTTCTGATTAGTGGAGTCGACTTCTAATTGATTTTGGAATTAGTTCTTACCTTATTTAACTTAGCCCCTAACTACTAGTTGATTCCGAATAAGGTTTTACTTAAATTAAGTAGTACTTTAATCAATTCTGTCCTGTTAATTGATCCATGCTGACCTCAATTGATTGTTATTTGATTTTCATACCTTATTTGTGTATGACTGATTCCTTACTTTATTAGTTTGCTTTATTGTGTGCTTTAAAAAGCCCCTTCCTTGTTCTGATTTAGGGACCACGCTTTACAACCCCTTGAGAAATAACTTCTTCACTGAACAACTTTACAACTTTCAAGCTTTCTGTTTCTAAAAAAAAACTTGAGTTCTCTCTTTGTTCTATTGTTCTGATTTATGCACTATTTGGACGGCTGAAATCCAAGGCCAAACTCTTTGGAATTTAGCTACTATTGGATTCCTGTTTGCTTTCTTCTCAACTGGTATGTCTTAACTCCTATTATCATGTTCTCCACACTTTAGTTGATTAATCTGTTTCAATCTTCAGCATGATTCTGTTTGCTATGTGACTATATGATTCCACTTAGTGATACTGTTAAACTAAGTTATTTCAATAATGTGAGGTCTATCCTGAGTCAGATTTAGGTCTCTTGTTTGAACTTTGTGAGATACTGCAAGCATGTAACTAGGTATACTTTATGGATTAATTCACAAATCCTGTCTGTTCAATTCAAGTTTTTTTTTGTGTGATTGCTTTAAATACTAGTATGAATATCGAGTCTAAACAAATGCCAATGTGCTTGAATTATGTGCTGAATATGTATCTGTTTGTTTCTTGGTGCAGTTCTGTTTGCAACCCTGTAATCTGAATCTGTTTGCTTTTGAAAATTAAGCTATTTTATAAACTTGTCTCCCTTACCCTCTATAACTGGTTTTCAAACTCCTACTCTTAGTTACTTAGGTTCTTACCACCCCCAGTGTGTGCACTGTCTAGGGTCCTTGAGACTCATCCGAACTCTGACACACTGGGGCTTGTCTTCCAATCTTTTTATGAACTATTTTCTGAGTGTGGTTCTAGTGTGAGCATTGCCCGAGGTCCCTGAGGCCCTTGAGAACTTTGACACACTAGAAACCTAATTTTATGTGCCATGGATGTACCACTATTATGCTTCAGAGTTGCTACGTTTGAAGGCCTGGTTCCCAAATTTATATTGGGTATGATAAGGCTTCCTATAATGTAATGGATATTGTTATGTAATTTATTCATTCTGGGATGTAATAATCTCTGTAATAAACAAATTTGGGGCTTATTAGTAAAATCAGGGGGGGCTTCTTATATATTTGTTAGATTTGAGTAGAAATCCTGCCTCTGATTGGTTAATTCTGTATTTCTGCATCTGCATATTGGAGATCATGCCTATAGGATTTTCCTGATTTTTTAAATTTCTGTACTTTTACACTTGCATATTAGGGATCATGCCTATAAGATTTTCTGATTGTATAATTCTGCAATTTTACACTTGCATATTAGAAATTATGTTTACATACTTTATGCATTAGAAATCCTTATCATAGGATTCACACATATTTTTGACTCAACGTGTATTAGTGATCATCACTATAGGATTCTGTTTGAAATAATAACCTTTCCTAGCAATCTTCTTAAAACTCTGCCCACATACCGTTATAGATATCATGCCTATAGGATTTAAAGCACCTAGAAATCATGCATATAGGATTTAAAGCACCTAGAAACCATTTCTATAGGAGTTAAATCAATTCTGCAAATTAGAAAGCATGCCTATAGGATTTAAAAGGGATATAAACCTATTTTTATGAGGTTAAAATCAGTGACTCACTTAGAAACCATGTTATAGGTCTATAATTAATAAACTCTTAGAAACCATGCCTATAGGGTTCTGTTAATCAGTTCTGAGTTTGACCAATTCTGGTTATCACTTAGGCAAATCTGTAGGGGTTGCTAATGATTCTGGGCCTAAAATTGTGTTATCTTGCTGCCTGGGAGTGCCCAGATTCCTGCTTAATAAAATCAGTAGGCAAACTGATAGGACTCGATGCTCGCCTTAATAACAATGCTTCTTTATATTCTGTTCTTCTCATTTAGATATCCTGCCTATAAGTTTCTAAATTAATAAAGTTTGATGATTCAATTGCGTGCATTTGTTGTCTACTTGTGGAGGTCAATGTGAGACCTTATTTGTTCCTTACATGAAAGTCCTATCTGAATTTTGTTTGTCGCCTAGCTTTTTCTCATTTTAAGTAACATAGGTCATTCTAGAACAACCCTAAATAAAGGTCCTAAATGCCATCCAGGATCATAGGTAAGGGATGGGTAGTGCACGCATAAGGAACGAGTTAGAATCCATTAGAGCGCTTAGGTAACAACTGAAAGATAGTAATTGGGTAGTAAAGGAGATGATGACCCGTGCGCTAATACCATGAGTAGCATCCCAACTTAGGGAAGTTACAAGGTATTGCATGGAATGATCCTATAATCTAAAAAACCTAGGGCCCCTTTAATCTTGTTTAAAGTAATTTGTATTTGTCTAAATTTTTTTATTTTCCTTTACGACAAATTCGCTTAATTATGTTCGGCCGAAACCCACCGTTGTGGACCTCGAGGGGTTCCTAACACCTTCCCCTCAAGGTAATTTTGAGCCCTTACCCTATCTCTGGTGATGCAAACTGGTTTCATGAGTTAATTGCTCCAGGTGCCGTAACGCATCGGTAGGTGGTGAATCTTCAAATCCCTTACCCCGTCCCAAAAGGAAGGGAGTTGTCTCAGAAATGTCAAAACCTGATTTTGCGAGGAAAAGGGGGTGTGGCAATCCACCATCGTATCGTCTATCAGACGCATCAAAGATACTAAATGGCCTCGACCTTTGAAGATCGATCCAGCCCAGAGAAATCCTAACCAAATGTGCAAATATCACGGCACTCTTGGCCACATAACAGAAAATTGTAAACAGTTGAGAGAAGAAGTTGCCCGGTTATTCAACGATGGGCACCTTCGGGAGTTTCTGAGTGATCGAGCAAAGAATTTTAGAAACAGAGATTCCAAAAAAAAACGAGCAGGAAGAACCTCAACACGCCATTCAGATGATTGTCGGAGGGATCGATGTTCTTGATCGGCTCTCACCCACACTACTATTAAAGTAGCAAGATGAGGGTCAAGGCAACTTTTACCCGAAAGGTCGGGATCGATTCCACAGAGAGTTATGTTTTGGAGTTGAGTTTCTAGGTGATCTAATAGTGTTTCGTGTTCTTGATTACACTTCTCATAATTTTGGGTTTTATATTACAACTATGAATTAGGCTACTATAATTGCAATTGAGCTAACTATTGTCTTTTGGGTTGTTTTCTAATTTGATAATGGCACTAGGGTCATGACTTTCACCTAGGCGAGTAAATAACGGATTCTAATATCTAAGGCAGAGATGTTATTCGGGGAATTATGATATAACCAATGCGCCCAAGCTACCCACCCTATACCTCTCGGTAGTTTGAGTGGCTATGCCTTAATTGCCTTTCTCAAGGTCAATTGGGTGTCAAATTTGCACATGCAATATAGGTTCAAGTAGGGGTTTACTCTCTTGAGGTTTAACCCGTTAATTGGGACTATCAATTCTCATGATTTCGTCCCAATTCCTTGTTGGGTTGATTTTATGGACTCAAGTCTTCTTTCTCAAGAAGGACCCAAGTCAATTGAACACCAATTAGTGTTTGCAACCACTAATTTTAACAAGAAAACCACCAATCAACCCAAATATCCGTCACCCATAAACATCTAAGCTCTAATTTAAAGAACCCATTATACCCACACTAGGGTTGAGACACAACCCTAGCTAATGGGTTTAGCTACTCATAATCAATGAAGAAATCAAGGAAATAGATGGAGAAAAACCCATGTAATTGAATTATAAAATAAAACTGAAGGATTCAATGTTGAATCTAGCTAAAATTACAAAAACTTGCTATAGAAAAACGCCCACGAGCTCCCAAAATATATCTGATACAAAGCTTGCCCTAAAAAAATAAGAAAAGAAACTATTTATACTCAGCCGAAGCGGGGTCACTGGTGACCACACAAGATGGACCACGGCCGCAGTGAGGCTATTTGGCTCGACAAATTTACGCTCTGAACTTGGCCATCGCGGTCCGCATAAAATGGACCACGGCCGCGGTGGCTTCAATGCGGACCGCGAAGAAAGGACCGCGGTCCGCGGTGGTCTTCTGGGCTTCAAGTGTTGGGGTCTCTGAATCTCATGAGCGCGGACCGCGTAAAATGGACCGCGGACCGCGGTGATAGTAGCCTTGGAAAACCACTCTCTGAATCTCACCACCGCGGTCCATGATGATGTTTGCCTTGGGAATGAACTCTCTGAATCTCACCACCGTGGACCACATAAAGTGGACCACGGTCCGCGGTGGTCAATTTGACTTTGGCTTTTTGGTTGTTCTTGGTACTTGTGCAAGTTTCACTCCTTTCTGAGCAGGTCTTTGACTATTTGTCATCCTTTTTGGCTAAACCCTGCAACAAGCACAACACGTAAGCCTTTGGGACTATTTTGTGTACAATTGTATCCAAAACTTAAGCAAGATAGAGTGTAAAACCAGGTAAAATTCTTAGTTATCAACTCCCCCAAACTTAAGCTTTTTCTTGTCCTCAAGAAAACCAAATAAGCCCCACCCCCTTTTGAGTAATTCCAAGAAAATTCAGTTGTCCTAAGGTGACCTCTTCCATCAATTGGGACCAACAATTGCCCTTAATGCAAATGAATCATTAACAACATTTGACTATTTTAAAACCATGGATTTAAGTGCGACACAAGAGCATCAAGAGTTGACTCGACTCATCAACGAAACTCTTACTATTACTTTGGTCATTGTGGAAACCAAACTCATACTCCTCAACTCTCCCTAAGCAAACCTCACCTTAAGATTGTAACACTCAGAACTAGAATAATGGGAGTTCACTCATCTCTCTCAAAGAAAAGACTCATGTCCGGCTCAAAGTACCATAGGCTTGCCCCTTACGTGAGTCACCACTAATGTAAGCTTCATTCAACTCAAGATCATATAGGACTTTTGTGGGTAAATGATGAAGGCTTTTTGTTAAAGGTAGGAAATATTTGGTCAAGGTGAGTTCTATCTTCCCTTAAGCACTTCATTTGTTTCATATTCTCTTGACTTACTGAGTCAATTAGCTCTTTCTGAGGGGTTGGAGAGACATACTGTCACACCTTTTTGTTCATTTCAATCATTTTTATCCTTCCAAGAATTCCACACCCTTAATATCTTTTCTTTCCTTATTCCCTTTATTTCTTCTACTTTGTTCATTCTTTTTGGATTTTTGATTTTTTCTTTACTTTCTTTTTCATTGCCTTTTCTTTTCTTTCTTTTTTACCTTCCTTTTCACTTTGTTGCATTCCTCGTCTCTCCCCCAAACTTATGCTTTTTCCTTGTGCTAAGGAAAGATTGGGTGCCAAGAGAGGGTCAAAATGAGTATAGGCTTGTATCATGGTTTTTGAAAGAAAAAGGTCTAAGGCTCAAAAGGGTTGACTAGGGAAATTGTCATTGGTAGGCTATGGGAATGTTCAAGTCACTATTCAGATCAAGGAGAGCCTATAATCACCTCTTAAGTCAAACTTCACTTATGATTTCGCCTAGACAAACATTCAGGGCAAGTTCTAGACTAATGTCACATGACTTGGACTTGCAATTCAAACTCTCACCACTCATGCTATGGGATTGCTAAAGAAACAGAGTCGGGGGTCCACAACGACCTCTGTTATGCTTTGAGTAACACAATGGTCCCGAAAAACCATTTGATGATTATCGGTCAACACAAGAGTCTCAAGGTCACCACTTTCACCATCCTAAACACAACGATTTATTTTTTACCATAGGATCAAAGGCAAATGTGCTAGGCCCAAGTGAAGCTTTGCTTGAGGCACCTCTATTCACTAGCTATTATTTACAAAAAGAAAAAAGAAAAACAGACTCAAACCCTTAAGAAACTTGTCACACCATCTATCCTCGGGAAGAGCCACCCGGTTCACACAAATTCCACCTTTGGAAAGAACTGTGGTATTAAGAAAACCAAAGGCTTATTGCACGCGAAAAACTCAAAACAAGAAGCTACAAAAATAAAATAAGAAGCTAATAAAAAGGAAAAATGCGTAAAGTAGAATGAATATATACAAGATGGGAATTAATCGAATATACATAAGGGGGGGGGAATAAATATATACATTAGAAAGTAACTTTATATACAGACCAAAAAGTGCAAAAATGCGACAAGTACTAGAATAGTGAAGTTTATGTACATACCAAAATAAAAAAGAAAGCATAATAAAAGTAGTATTTGATTTATACAGTCATCCAAATCAAACAATAGGTCTACTCCCCCAAATGAAAGCTTGCATTTTCCTCAATGCTAACTAGAAAAATAAGCTCAAAAAGTAAGGAGAAAGAGAGTAAAGAGAAACTCCCTATAGGCCCTCTGTGTGGGATCCTTAGTGTGGGTCCCGGGGTCTGTGGACTGTGTGAGAACCTATGACTGGTCCCCAGAATCCTGTGTCTCCGACTGGACCTGGACCTGAACCTCTTCTGTAGCCTGGGCCTGCACTGGCGGGTCTGCCAACCCTATCACAATACCATCTGTACGGGGCAACACTCTCATCTTCTTTGTTGGCCTCTCTCTCTCTCTAGCTCTAGCTCGAGATGGGCAGCAGGGTCCTGAAGCAGCAAGTCTAATAGAAGGTGGTCCTCCTTAAGCTTATCTACCTCTTTCCTCAGCTCCTTCACTGACTCCTTGGATGCACGTGTCTTCTTTAGCCTCTTGGTCTCCTTTTCAAGACCCTTCAGTGCTTTCCCATGAGAATCCACAGCTTCTAGTATCAACTTCTGGTGGTCAAGGATTTTCTTCTGGTTGGCCAGAAGTTCCTTGAGAGTATCCTCAACGGACTGGGGTACCTGTGGTGGAGGGGGTGTAGCCTGGGATGCCACAGACGAAGAAAGTACAGACAGCTTAGAAGTAGCTTCCTGCATCCAGTTGTTGATGCTGGCAAGGGACTGGCTCAGTCTGTGGGCAGCCAGAGGATATGCCCATGATGCAGGAATGCCTGGGTCTGCTGAAGTGGAGGGACCTGGAGCAATGTCTGGGATGCCTGAATCGGGCTGAGAAGATTCCACTACAACAACTGGCTCTTCAGACTGGCCAGTAGAAGCAACATATTTACCTTTGAAATTCTTGCCCTTTGGGTTGTCATCATTCTGCAGGCTGTACCAAGAGAACGGAGCTTTGGGCTTCACCTTGACATCAAACTTCCTCTTTTCAACTCTTTGGTCTTCAAAGTACATGGTCAGGAAGTTCGGGAAGGGGTAGGCTCTATCATTTTCATTCAATACCCAAGTAATAACACTTAACATAACATTCCCGACATTGATCGGGTATCCTGCCATGATAGAAGCCATCAACACAGCCCGCCTGAGAGGAATAGAATTTTCATGGAAGGTGGCGTCTATCCTATTACACACAAATGTTTCCCACCCTTTTGCCTCAAAGTTCAGTGTTCTCCGGAGAATCGCCTTCCCTGCTTGCAACCAGTTAGGGGTTTCACCTGGGATGGCCAAGTGCTCCGCTAGCCAATGACGGGCCTCATCTCCCTCATTCAACTTCTCTAAGTACTCTGTCTCATCTTCATCATCAAATTCCAGATATGTGTTCAATGCAGCCCCATCAAAAGGCACAGTCAGATTTCTCACCTTGGTTGCCTTGGAGTCCTTTTCAGATAAGCCAAGTTTGTGTAAAACTCCTTGACAAGGTGTTCATTGGCATCCGACAAAAAGCAAGTGAAGTAATCCCAAATATTTCTCTCCCTGAATTGACTTCGCACAATGGGGTTGAGTGGAAAAAGATCATTGGTGATGAATTTACGCTCTAAGATCAAATTTTTCTCAGGCCACCATTCCCGGAATTTATGAAATGTCGGTTCACTCACAAAGCGATCTTGCCATGCTTCCGGTTTTCTTGTTCTTTCAACCCCCCCTACTCGGGGTTCACCCCCTGTTTGGGTCTCATCCCTTGCTTCCTCTTCTTCGAAATGCTCACTTGATAGATATGTTGTAGGTGAGGTGGAGTATTCATGGGCACTCCATGCAGCTGAGCCATCAGACGACTCAGAATGGGCGGATGCTTGGGCATGAGGAGATTCAGAGGGCTCATTGGTCAACCTAAACCTCTCCGGAAAGTCTAGGTAGTGCTCTGGTATGGATTCTGGAGACTCTCCTCCGCAAGGTAAATACTCAATTCCCGATTAGGAAGCAGCTCTATCCATGGCCCGGATTGCTTTTCTTGTCTCTTTCATAGCTTGTCGGACTTTGGGGGTCAGTTTGATTGTCCCTTGGCTTTTCCCCCAGGAAGACTCTCCCTTGCCACTTGGTTTCGACCACCTCCTCTTGATTGGACCATAATCTGCAAGTCAGTTTCATTTAAAGCTTGTTAGTATCCAGCAGTGCATAGATTGGAGAACAAAGACGAATCAGATACAGAGAACTGAGTTGCAGAAGCCGGGACCGCGGACCGCGGTGAGGTGGGATCAGACTACCAACCTCTCTAAAGCAGAACACCGCGGACCACGTAAAAGTGACCGCGGTCCGCGCTCAGGCATCGCGGACCGCACAAAGACGACCGTGGTCCACGGAGAAGTGGGGTTCAGACTACCCTCTTCTTTGTAGTTAAGCACCACAGACCGCATAAAAACAACCGCGGTCCGCACTAGGCCACCGCGGACCGCACAAAAAGGCACTGCGGTCCGTGGTCATCAAATGAGACTTGTAACCTTTAAAGCACCGCGGTCCGCGTAAAAGCACCGCGGACCGCACAAAAAGGCACTGCGGTCCGTGGTCATCAAATGAGACTTGTAACCTTTAAAGCACCGCGGTCCGCGTAAAAGCACCGCGGACCGCACTCATTGCAAAAACTAGGGTTCATATTTTTACTGTTAATACAAGATCAAATGAATATATTGTTGATACCCTAGGTTTTTAATCAGTGAAATTAACTACAAAGGGTCTAAATTGAGCATTGTGAACAAACCGTAACATGGTTAATGGCTTAAAGAAGGAAAAGGGAGAAAAAGAGAAGAAAATCTACTAAATAAACAAGGAAATAATAAAATTAAGAAGTTATGGAATCAAAATTACACTTACTAGATGTGGGATGAAGATTAGATGAATGAAATAAACACTTGAAAGTATGAAGATTGATGCACAGATAAAATTTCACTGTGGAGAGTCAAAGTGCGTAAAGTGTAAAATGAAGCCATGAGACCCTATTTATAGAGTTGGGCTTGGGACCCACTGTACCTACCCACCGCGGACCGCGTAAATCGACTGCGGTCCACAGTCCTTCAACTTACAGGGCAACTTGGTGTTTGGCCACCGCGGTCCGCGAAAAATCAACCGCGGCCGCAATGGTTCACCGCGGTCCGCGAAAAAGGGTACCGAGATCGCGGTGGAAACTTCAAAGATTGCCTTTTTGGACATGCAAGCTCCGGGGACCGCATAGAGACCGCGGTCAACACTGCAAACTTCAGAGAGCTGGAATTTCTACACTTAGCTTTTTGCCCTGCATCAAAATAATCCTAAAACTTACCAACACCAGTTAGTCCAAAAATGAGTCCTATACTACCAAGAAAATCAAATAAAAACAAAAATAAAGACACATGGGTTGCCTCCCAAGAAGCGCCTGATTTAAAGTCGCGGCACGACGCATGTTACCATGTTCACTTGAGATGGAGAAGTGCCACCACATGGCTGTCATCAATTTTGCCTAGGTAGTGCTTGACCCTGTGCCCATTAACTCTGAAAATCTCCCCTCTTTTGTTCTTTAGATGAAGTGCACCAAACGGAGTCACAAACACAACTTCAAAAGGTCCGCTCCATTTTGACTTAAGCTTTCCAGGAAATAGACGTAACCGAGAGTTGAACAAGAGAACCAAGTCACCTACTTTGAACTCGCCACGAGCATATTTATCATGAAGGTACTTCATTTTGTCCTTGTACAAAGACGAAGTGGAGTAGGCATAGAATCTGAATTCGTCAAGTTCATTAAGCTACTCCACACGAAGATTGGCTGCCACATCCCATTCAAGATTCAACTTTCTCAAGGCCCACATAACCTTGTGCTCTAACTCAACCGCTAGATGGCAAGCTTTTCCAAACACCAATCGGTACGGAGACATACCGATCGGGGTCTTGTAGGCAATCGAATAAGACCATAGAGCATCATCCAACTTCTTTGTCCAATCTGTCCTATCTGCATTGACCGTCTTTGACAATATACTCTTTATTTTTCTGTTTGAGACTTCAACTTGGTCACTCGCCTAGGGATGATAGGGAGTGGAAACTTTGTGGTTTACACCATACTTTGCAAGCAAAGTGTCAAAATCTTTATTACAAAAATGCGACCCCCCATCACTAATGATTGCACGAGGCGTGCCAAACCTTGTAAAAATGCTCTTCTTGAGAAATGCAATAACACTCCGGGCTTCATTGTTGGGTAGAGCCACTACTTCAACCCATTTGGAGACATAATCCACCGCCACGAGAATGTATGTGTTCCCACGAGATCTAACAAACGGGCCCATGAAATCGATACTCCATACATAAAAAATATCCACTTCGAGAATAGTATTGAGAGGCATCTCATCTTTCTTTGAAATTCCCCCGGCCCTCTGACATTCATCACATATCTTGACCAAGTCACTGACATCTTTGTACAATGTAGGCCAAAAGAAACCACAACTCAACACCTTTGAAGCAGTCCTTGCCCCTCCATGATGACCACCATAAGGTGAGGAGTGGCAAGACTCAAGAATCGACCTTTGTTCTTCTTCCGGTACACATCGCCGGATGACCCCGTTAGTGCTAATCTTGAATAAGTATGGTTCATCCCAATAGAAATCCATGCTATCCCTCATAAGCTTCTTCCTTTGGTTAGAAGGGAGCTCAAGAGGAACAACACCAGTGACAAGATAGTTGGCAATGTCTGCGAACCATGGCATTTGTTGCATTGACATAGAAAGAAGTTGTTCATCGGGGAAACTGTCATTAATTTCAAGCTCATCACAAGGTCGACCTTGCTCCTCCAATCGAGAGAGATGGTCGTCCACTTGGTTTTCACTTCCTTTTCGATCAACAATCTCCAAGTCAAACTCTTGAAGTAACAACACCCACCGCATGAGTCTCGCTTTGGAGTCCTTTTTGGTCATGCGATACTGGAGTGTCGAATGGTTAGTGTGAAATATGACCTTGGCACCCATGATATAAGGACAAAATTTCTCCATCGCAAAGGCTATTATCAATAACTCCTTCTCAGTAACAATGTAAATCATTTGGGCCGAGTTCATCGTTTTGCTAGAATAATAGATAGGGTGAAAGATTTTGTTCACCCTTTGTCCCAACACCGCCCCCACAACCACATCACTAGAGTCGCACATAAGCTCAAAAGGAGAGCTCCAATCGGGCACGGTTATAATAGAAGCTGTGGTGAGCTTGTGCTTCAACAATTCAAAAGCACTCATGCAATTCTCATCAAAATGAAATTTGGCATATTTCTCTAATAATTTTCACAAAGTATTGACCACCTTAGAGAAGTCCTTAATGAAACGCCGATAGAACCCGACGTGCCCAAGAAAGCTCCGAACTCCCTTAACCGAAGTTGTAGGTGGCAACTTAGAAATCACTTCAGTTTTTGCTTTGTCCACTTCAATACCATTCCTCGAGATTTTGTGACCTAACACTATTCCTTCTTCTACCATAAAGTGGCACTTTTCCCAGTTTAGCACTAGGCTGGTCTCTTCACATCGAGCGAGGACTTTGTCAAGATTGCTCAAACACTCATCGAAGAAATCCCCAACTACACTGAAGTCATCCATAAACACCCCGAGGAAGTCTTCAACCATATCTGTAAAGATCGCCATCATGCACCGCTGAAAAGTGGCAGGTGCATTGCAAAGACCGAAAGGCATTCGGGAGAAGGAAAAAGTACCATAAGGACATGTGAAAGTGGTCTTCTCTTGATCCTATTGGCAATCAAAATCTGATTATAACCTGAATACCCATCCAAAAAGCAGTAGAAATCCTGACCCGCAAGCCTATCTAACATTTGATCCAAGAAGGGCAAAGAAAAATGGTCCTTGCGGGTCACTTTGTTGAGATTGCGGTAATCCATACACACCCGCCATCTTGTGACCCTTCTCATTGGAATGAGTTCATTTTTATCATTTTGGACCACCGTCATTCCACCCTTCTTCGGAACACATTGGACCGGAGAGGTCCAAGCGCTATCCGAATTTGGGTAGACAACCCTTGCATCAAGCCATTTAATAATTTCTTTCTTCACCACCTCTTGCATTGCCTCGTTGAGCCTCCGTTGGTGTCATACGGAAGGCTTTTCTCCATCCTCCAAGATGATTTTGTGCATGCAAAAAGTGGGCTTATTCCCCGAATGTCCACAAGAGTCCATCCTATTGCTTTCTTCCTCCTCCTTAGCACATTTAAAGTTGAGTCTACCTGTAATTGGGTTAGGCAAGAGGAAATAATGACAGGAAAAGTGCGAGAGGGACCAAGATATTCATACCTGAGGTGGGAGGGTAGTGGCTTCAACTCCAAAGTTGGGGGCTCTTCAATTGAAGGCTTTGTTGGAGGAGTCTTCCCGTTTTCTAAGTCCAATGATAGCTTTCGGGGACCATAGGAGTAAGAGCCCATGCCTTGGAGGGCATTTGTACTTTCAAGAAAACCATCTACCACGGTGTCCTCGTGATTCAATAAGGCAACCTCCACTAGATCATCAAAATGAATCATAGAGCTTGCATCATCAATAATCACCTCAGTGACGAGGTCCATGAAAGAGCATACTTTTGTACTGTTGGGATGCTTAATTGATTTACACACATGGAACACCACTTTTGCATTGCCCACTCGGAAAGTGAGCTCCCCGGCTTCCACATCAACTAAGGCCTTCCCCATTGCAAGGAAAGGCCTTCCCAAAATAATGGGGACCTCATAATCCACTTCGTAGTCCAATATGACAAAATTCGCGGGCAAAATAAATTTGTCCACCCGTACCAACACATCATCAATTATCCCTAGGGGCCTCTTCATCGACCTATCCGCCATTTGCAAACGCATGGAGGTCGCCCTAGGTTTCCCAATCCCCAATGTTTTAAATACCGAGTATGGCATCAAGTTTATACTCGCTTCAAGGTCACACAAGCCTTTAGCAAAATCCGCACTCCTGCTTGTGCAAGGAATGGTAAAAGCTCCCGGGGTCTTCAAGTTTTTGTTCCATTGAATGTACTATGGCACTCACTTGGTGAGTCATCTTCATGGTTTCGCACTCCATAGACCGCTTATTAGTGACTAAGTCCTTCATGAACTTAGCATACCCGGACATTTGTTCCAAGGCTTCAACCAACGGGACATTGATGGAAAGATTCTTCATCATATCAATAAACTTCTTGAATTGAGTCTCTTGCTTTTGTTTCGCCAACCGTTGAGGGTATGGAGGAGGGGGCCTATGCGATGGTGCCTTGGCTTGTGGTACCACCGGTTCCGGCATATCAATCACGTGTTCCCTAGACGGGTTCACATTCCTTTGCAAATCCTCCCCATTATCATGGATATAAATTCTCACCTCATTGGAAGTTGGCTCTTCCACCACTTGATCAATTTCGATTGGTAACTCATCATAGGGCAATTCATCATCATCAACAATTCGGTTTTGCTTAGAAGTACTTGCTTCACCACCTTTTCCACTTCTCGTGGTCACTGCCATGGCGTGACCGGTATTATTATTGTTCCCACCCTTTGGGTTCACCACCGTATCACTTGGTAGTACACCCTTTGGGCGTGTGTTTAAGGCATGAGAAATTTGGCCCATTTGTACTTCAAGGTTCCTAATGGAGGTCTTGTGAGAGGCCAACTGAGCATCGGAGTCCGCATTTCGCTCCATCATTTGCTTTAACATTTGTTCAATTCTTCCCATATCATTGCTTGATGAGCTTTGTCCTTGAGATTGGTACGGGGGTTGATTGCTTGGTTGTTGGTACATCGAGGGCCTTTGAAAGCCCGACCACCGGTTACTATTACCTCCCCAGTTATTGTTGTTGTTGCCTCCACTCCAATTGTTATCATTGGTGTTCCCCCATTGTTGATTATTGTTGTTCCCCCAGTTTCGTGCATTGTTGTTATTGTTCCAGTTTCTTTGTCTTTGATTACCCCAACTGTGAGTGTTGCCTTGGTTGATCCAGTTTTAATTGTTGCTTTGACTGTTACCTTGACCCTGGTAATTATTAGCATACATAAAATCCTCTTCTTGGTCATCGTATTGCTCTTCTTGACTATATCCACTTGGCCCTTGGTCACCCTGATCATTGTTGCTTTGCTTTTGATTTCCCCGAGGTATTCTTTGATTCACCAACACATTCACTCCCTCCATGGAATTTACTTGCTTTGGCCCTTGCAATTGTTGAAGTTGGGCTTTAGAAAGTTGGTTCATAGTGGTAGTGAGCTCGGCAATTGCTTGCCCATGTTCTTGGAGCTCTTTATGAAGACTATTGACACCAGACTCACCTTGAGGTACGTTTTCTCTGCTTTGCCAAGCTGACGTTGTGTCAGCCATCTCATCTAATACCTCACATGCCTCGGGGTAAGTCAATTTCATGAAGTTTCCACCGGCCAACTGATTGACCACACATTGATTAACTGTGTTAATCCCTCGGTAGAAAGTCTGCTGGATCATAGCTTCAGTCATGTCGTTGCTTGGACATTCCTTAACCATGGTCCGGTATCTCTCCCATATATCATGCAAAGGCTCGTTGGGTTCTTGCTTAAAGACCAAGATTTCATCTCTGAGCGCCGCCATATGACTTGGGGAGAAAAATTTAGCAATAAACTTGCCTGCGAGCTCATCCCAAGTAGATATTGAGTGGTTGGGAAGCCGCTCGAGCCAATCAAGAGCCTTTCCTCGAAGAGAAAAGGGGAATAACCGAAGTCTCAATGCATCCCCCGAGACAGTCGTTTGTTTACTACCCCAGCAGGTATCTACGAAGCCCTTAAGATGTTTGTAAGCATTTTGATGTGCGACTCCGGTGAAATAACCCCGCTGCTCTAAGAGTGTCAGCATCACATTGGTAATTTGGAAATTTCCCGCCCGAATTCTCGGCGGGACAATGGCACTAGCATACCCCTCGTTTGGAAGGACCCGAGGGGCGGCTCTGGCAGCTAGTGGCGGGGGAGGGTCTGGAATGTCCTCTTGAATATTGGCCTGTCGGCCCCTTCTTTGAGGTGGTACTTGGTTGATTTCATCGTCTTGGTTATCAAATACCTCCTCCCCCGCAATAACATTTCCTAGGGGATCCACCATTTGCAACTGCATAGATTCAACAAAAAACGTTAAGAACAGAAGGAAAGAAAAAACACTTGACACTACTATTCACGTAGATAGTCAACATCGTATAACTCCCCGGCAACGGCGCCAAAAAGTGATCATCTCTCACCCACACTACTATTAACGTAGCAAGATGAGGGTCGGTGCAGCTTTTACCCAAAAGGTCGAGATCGATTCCACAGAGAGTTATGTTTTGGAGTTGAGTTTCTAGGTGATCTAATAGTGTTCCGTGTTCTTGATTACACTTCTCATAATTTTGGGTTTTATATTATAACTATGAATTAGGCTACTATAATTGCAATGAGCTTACTATTGTCTTTTTGGGTTATTTTCTAATTTGATAAAGGCACTAGGGTCATGACTTTCACCTAGGCGAGTAAATAACGGATTCTAATATCTAAGGCAGAGATGTTATTCGGGGAATTATGATATAACCAATGCGCCCAAGCTACCCACTCTATAGCTCTCGGTAGATTGAGTGGCTATGCCCTAATTTCCTTTCTCAAGGTCAATTGGGTGTCAAATTTGCATAGGCAATATAAGTTCAAGTAGGGTTTTACTCTCTCGAGGTATAACCCGTTAATTTGGACTATCAATTCTCATGATTTCGTCTCAATTCCTTGTTGGGTTGATTTTATGGACTCAAGTCCTCTTTCTCAAGAAAGACCCAAGTCAATTGAACACCAATTAGTGTTTGCAACAACTAAATTTAACAAGAAAACCACAAATCAACCCAAATATCCGTCACCCATAAACATCTAAGCTCTAATT
>ML290066.1:4767-31451 GCA_005239495.1 Nicotiana undulata | reverse complement strand
GTACTTTCATTCCAGACTTGTATTTAGTATTCTAGTAGTTAGTCTGTGAGATTGTGACACCCCCGTTTTGGGAGCTTACGTTTTTTTTCTTTACATTTGTTATGTTCTTACTTTCCGCATTTAAAGTTTCGTTATTTTATTAGCGATGTTTGAAGGATTCTGTTGGGATTATGAAAAAGGGAAAAGCATGTGATCGATTTTTGGTTAAACGGTTGTCCCACTATTATCTCAGTATGTGATGGAAATTGGTTGAAGTTGACGAGTTAGTGTTTTATTCCGTATTAAGTGATTTTAAATTGCTGTCGCAAGTTATACGTTGGCTGGCCTAGCGGGTTCAACGTTAGGTGCAATCACGGCCTAAAGGGTGGGAATTTGGGCCGTGACAACGATATTGCTCCATTGATTGTTCCTTTGCATTTATGGTTCATTATTGTTGATTTTCTTGCCAAACTGTTGCTATGTTGTTTATGCACGAGGGGACACACATGTTTATGTTGTTTATGCACGAGGGGACATTTCGTGTCATGTTTATGTTGTTTATGCACGAGGGGACATTCCGTGCCATGATTATGTTATTTATGCACGAGGAGACATTCCGTTCCATGTTTATGTTGTTTATGCACGAGGGGACATTCCGTGCGATTTTTATGTTGTTTATGCACGAGGGAACATTCCGTTCCATGTTTATGTTATTTATGCACGAGGGGACATTCAGTGTTGTGTTTATGATATTATGCACGAGGGGACATTTCGTGTCGTGTTTATGTTACTTATGCACGAGGGGACATGTCGTGCCGTTTTTATTTACTTGTTTGTTCGGCGTTGTTAATTACTGTTATTATTTTGATATTTAAACTGTTGTCTTTTTCCATTATTTTAGTAAATGCTACCCCTTTTCCCCATCATGTTTTCCCGTTTTTGTACTTAACTGTTTACTTCCTGTCGTTATTTCCTTTTATATGTTATTAAACTGCACAGGTGATATTACTTGTCGTGTCCTAGATTCGTCACTACTTTGCCGAGCTTAGGCTCGATACTTACTCAGTACATGGGGTCGGTTGTACTGATGCTACATCTGCACTTCTTTATGTTGTGCAGATCCCGGTACAGGACCTTGTGGACACTGATCGAGGAGGCTTCCTTTAGTCCACCTGAGACACTGAGGTAGACCTGCAAGCGTCCGCAGGCCTTGGCGTCCCCTTCCCTACTCCATTTTATTTCTGATTTTAGTACTTCAGAAACATATGTATTATTTCTTTCAGACTATTTTGTGTACACTCTTAGACTGACCATGAGTTGTGACTCCAAAGATCCGGGTTAGCTAAATTGATGTATTCTGTTAAGCTTGTGGATTTAGTTATGTAATTTACTTAATCTGTTCTTAATTTTAAGATTTTGTTCATGGAAACAGTCGATAATTACTTGTTCTTAATTAATATTAAAGGTTTTCAATAAATATGATTAAACATGTTGGCTTGTCTAGCGGGTTCAACATTAGATGCCATCACGGTCCCGATAGTGGGAATTTCGGGTCATGACAAGTTGGTATCAGAGCACTAGGTTGCCTAGGTCTCACAATTCACGGACAAGCTTGGTAGAGTCTGAGGGATCGGTACGGAGATGTCTGTACTTATCCCCCAGAGGCTGCAAAGTTAGGAATAACTTCACATCTATTCATTTGTGTCGTGCGATTTGAGTTCTAAATGCTAACTGAGTTTCTATTCTATTCTCTCGCAGATGGCGAGAACACGTGCTTCCTCATCTACCGATCAGCAGCCCGATCCTCCCATTGCAACTACTACTAGAGGCCGAGGCCGTATTAGAGGCCGAGGTAGAGCTAGGGCTTATCCCAGAGCAGCAGCCCCTGTAGAGGATCCTCAGGTAGAGGTTGCTGAGGAGGTTCCTACTCAGTCAGTCCCAGTTGGACCAGCTCAGGTCCTAGAGGGGTTCATTGCCACCCCGGTGCTTCGGGACGCTTTGGTCCGCTTAGTGGGCCTTATGGAGAGCGTGGCTCAAGCCAGTCTACTTTCTACAGCACCAGCCGTCTCAGGCTGGGGGAGGGTCCCAGACTCTTGCTACCCGCACACCAGAGCAGCTAGCTTCTCAGTTCCAAACTCCAGCACCTCAGACAGCTGGAGTAGCTCAGCCGGGTATTGTGGCACCGACCGTCGAGGGAGCAGCTATGTCTGCGGATGCTTTATGGAGATTGGATCGGTTCACCAAGTTGTTTCCTACTACTTTCACTGGTGCACCATCAGAGGATCCCCATGATTTCTTTGACAGTTTCTATGAGGTTCTTCGGAACATGGGGATCGTGGAGACCAATGGGGTCGATTTTGCTACATTCCGTCTTTCTGGTTCCGCCAAGACTTGGTGGAGGGATTATGTCACGACCCAATTTCGGAGTCGTGATGGCACCTGTCGTGGAACCAGGCCAGCCACCTAGTAATTGAATAAGGAATATCATTTATTTTCTTAACCCTTTATACTTTCCCACTCCCTATCTCTTCATCTCTCTCTCCGTTCATGTCACTCTCTCTGTCCGTCTCTCTATTCGTCTCTCTACTCTCCTTCTCTATTTTTTCTCTAATTTTTCTTCATTTGATATTCTTTGTTTTGTATGCTTACTTGTTGTATTGAGTGTAATTGGAATTCATCAATGGATTTCAATCGTTTTAACTTTAAAATTTCCTTTCATGTTGCACAATTGGTGTACAAATTAAAATTGTCAATCAATAAATTTTGAAAGTTTTTGACTCTCCACCATTGATAGCCATTAAAAAGCTTTGAAGCTTTGAAACGGAACATGGGTTTTCAAAAACCATTATTTGTTTGGATTGGATGTTGTTACAAATAATTGGGAATATTGTTTGGACTTTATATCTCAGTTTTGAGGGTGCCTTGATGAAGATTAGACTTGATTTTGGCTGAAATTAAGATTGAAACTCGAAAAAGAAGAAGAAGAAGAAGAACAAGACATGACATACGATGTACGTACGAAATTGTAGTAAAATTGTATTATAATTATATGTAAATTGTATTCTATTGTTGTTATATATATATTTTTTATTTGAATGTTGTATAAAAGTTGAAAAATACTTGTATAATGTATGAAGCATTGTATAAAAATTGTATAAGTTATCAATAATTTGTAACGACCCGACCGGTCGTTTTGAGCTCGAGGTCGTCATTCAGCGGTTAGAAGTCATGAACAACTTCATTTTAGGTATTATGACTTGTGCGTATGGTCGGAGTTGAGATTCAGGAAGTTCAGAGTTAGATTGGAAGGAAAAATTCTCATTTCGGAAGCCTTAAGTTGGAGAAATTGATTAAGATTGGAATTTTTAGCAAACGCCCTCGGAATCAGGATCGGAAGGTTCCAGCAGGTTTGTATGATGATTTTGAACTTGGGCGTATGTCCGGATCGGGGTTTGGATAACCCGAGAGCGTTTTGGCGTATATTGTGGAAGTCAGCATTTTAGAAGAAATTTCCTAAGTTTAGGTTGGAAGGCATTTCAGAGATATTGATGTCCGTTTGGGATTCCGAGCCTAGGAGTAGCTTCGTTTGGTGATTCTGGAGTTGGAAGCGCGATCGGAAGTGAATTCGGATGTCCGCATGTTATTGTGAAGTCATTTGGCTAAAGTTAGGAATTTGAAGATTTTGAAGAATCCGACCGGGAGTGGAAATTTTCATATCAGGGTTGGAATGCAATTCCGGAAGTTGGAGCAGATCCATAATGTAGAACATGACTTGTGTGCAAAATTTGGGGTCAATGGGGCGTGATTTGATAGGTTTTGGCATCAGATGTGAAAGTTTGAAACTTCAAAGTTCATAAAGTTGAATTTGAGTGTGATTCGTGATTTCGGCGTTGTTTGATGTGATACGAGGCCTCGAGCAAGTCCGCATTATATTTTGGGACAAGTTGGTGTGATTGGACGGGGTCCCGAGGGCCTCAGGTGGATTCCGGGTGGTTAACGGATCAAGATTGAAGTTGGAAAAGAGCTGAAGTCGCTGTCATCTGATGTGACCGCACCTGCGAGGCTTTGGCCGCAGGTGCGGAGCCGCAAATGCGGTTTAGGGCCGCAGGTGCGAGAAGTGGCAGGCTTGGCTGGGACCGCAGGTGCGAGGCAATTTCCGCACCTGCGAAAGCGCAGATGCGGCGTATGGATCGCAAGTGCGAGTTTTGACTGGAGTCGAGGAAGTCACAGGTGCGAGAATCTGGGCGCACCTGCGGAAGCGCAGGTGCGAGAGGTGGACGCAGGTGCGGATATCGGGCCTAGGCAGATTGTTTTTAAACCGAGAAGTTTTCATTTCTTCTCTTAATTTTCATATGCTATGGGTGATTTTGGAGAGCATTTCAAGAGGGGTTTCATCAGGCATCAGAGGTAAGTTGTTTCTATTCATTTCTAAGATTATATACAAGATTATTACATGGTTTTGATATGAGAAATTGAGGGAAATTTGGGAATTTTGGAGAAACCTAGAAAATTTGATAAATTGGATTTTAGCCACGAATTTGAGCATGAATATTTGAGTAAAATGTATATTTGGACTAGTAAAGCTATGGGTAGAGTTTATCTTCGAGAAATTTCGGAATCCGGGCACGTGGTCCCAAGGGCATTTTGTTCAATTCATTGAGCGGAGTTGGGAAATGATATAATTTGAATTTGTTACAAGTATTAGAGTGAATTTTCATTGCTTTGTCTGTTAATTGGTACTTTTGGGGCGTTGTGCATCAAATTGGAGCTGTCGGGAGTGCTTGGAAGCCGGTTATGAAGTTTCAAAGCGAGGTAAGTCTCATTTCTAACTTTGTGAGGGGGAATCGTCCCCCTAGGTGAACTAAATAAATATATATATATATATATATATATTCCATTACTTGCGGGGGCTACGTACGCACTAGGTGATAACCATGCTTAGTATCACACTTGAATAATTTAAATTGACCTATAGCAGGTGTCTAATTTGACCTCTCTTCACTACCTCTCTGAGGTTAGGAGGGATACTTACTGAGTACATATTTTTTTCCTACTCATACTAAACTTGTTGTGCATTTTGTTGCACAGGTACCTTCATAGCCCAGTGACTGACTTGGAGACTTGGACGGGCTGCATCATCCGGAGGCGTTCCGCAGCTGACAGAGTCGTCCTCCTATGTATTTGTACTTTATTTTCAGTCCTTGTTAAATTTGTACCTCGGACAAGCTTTGTATGATTGTATAAATCCGTAGAAGTTGCTCATGTACTTGTGTCATTAGGTTATGGGGATGTGTTGGGATTTATTTCATTAAATGCACAACAAAGGTAACGATTTCGAAGATGATAAAACAGAAATGAATTTCAACTAATTAAGGTTTGGATTGCCTGACAGTGGTGTCTGGTGCCATCACGACTTATGGAATTTGGGTCGTGACATCTTTTTACGTAAAGTTGTTGATATGTATGAAAATTATATTAGGAGAGTAAGTTTTGATTGCAATTTTAGGGAGGAAGAATCACACACCACAAACAAAATATATACAAATCAGATAAAAAAATATATACAAAAGGCATATTGTATAAAATTTGTATGATATTATAGTTGTATTTAACTAGGTGGAAATAATGTATGAAAGTTGTAGATAAGTTGTAAATAAGTTGTATAATATATAATTAGTTGTATCAAATTTATTTTTACTATGTATGTTGTTGTAGATATTCAAATATGCATTAAATTGTCACGACCCGAAATTCCCACCGTCGGGACCGTGATGGCGCCTAACATTGAACCCGCTAGGCAAGACAATGTAATTATCATATTTATTAAAAACCTTCATTATTAAGTTAGAACAAGTAAAATACGACATTCACATAAATAAATAAAAAGCTTATAAATAAGAAGCAGGTTAAAATACATGACTAAATTCACATCTTTTTCTTTTAATGAATTCTCAAATATCCAACCCAGATCTTTGGAGTCACAATGTCACAGACTATCTAAGATTAATACATAAAAAGGTCCGAAAGAAAGAAATACATCTGTCTTGAAATACTAAAACAGAAATGGAGAAATGTAAGGGGACGCCAAGGCCTGCGGACGCCTGCAGGACTACCTCAGTGTCTCCGAGTGGACTGAAGGAAGCCGCCTGGATCAATATCCAATGGGTCCTGCACCGGGATCTGCACAACAAAAGTTGTATAGGTGTAGTATCAGTACAACCGACCCCATGTACTGAGTAAGTGTCGAGTCTATCCTCGGCGAAGTAGTGACGAGGCTAGGACGCGACAATGATACAACCTGTGCAATTTAATAATATATAACAGAAATAAAAACAGGAAGTAAACAGTCAAGTACAAAAAATAGGGGAAAACATGCTGGGGAAAAGGAATAGAAATTAAATGAAATAATGGAACAAGGCAACAATTTAAATATCGAAGTAAGAACAGGAGTTAAAAACACAGAGCAAACAAGTGCACGGCATCACCCTTCATACTTTTACTCTCATCCTCACAATAAGTAAATAGAAATGGCACCTCATGACCCCCCGTGCTAAAATATCATAAAATGGCACGGAATGACCCCTCGTGCTAAAATATCATAACATGGCACAGAATGACCCCTCGTGCTAAAACATCATAACATGGCATAGAATAATCCCTCGTGATAAAATATCATAACATGGCACGGAATGACCCCTCGTGCTTTACACTCGTCCTCACCAAAACAATATCAAGTAATTTGGCAAGGAAATCAACAACAAGAACTATAATAACAACATCCCGGCAAGGGAATAACAACAGAAATAGTACCGTCCCGGCAAGGGACACAACTATACCAATCTCACCCAAGTGTATAACTTAACAAAATATGCATCAACCGAACAAATACTCAACAGTATACACAACCAATAATTTCCATCAAACGAATAACCACCAAATTGAAATTTAATCCATAACACAGTAAATATCAATGAAAATAAGATAATTCATAATAACCGACTCACCGACATGCTTGACAACAACATATAGGTACTCGTCACCTCACCTATACATTGAACATGGTATAATCATGTAGCAAACAAGACTCAACGCCTATTCCCTCAAGCTAAGGTTAGGCCAAAAACTTGCCTCGACTTCCACGATCAAAATAAAGCCTCAAGCACCGCTTTTACTTTTGAACCCGACTCCAAATCAATCGTATCTAGACATAATTGACTCAATAACATCAACAAATGCTAAACAATTCAATTTCAATGCTTAATTATAGACTTTCTAACATTCTTCCCAAAAATCTAAAAATCGACCCCGAGCCCGCTTGGTCAAAACATGAGGTTCGGATAAAAACCCGATCACCCATTCACCCAGGAGCCCGAATATGTAATTTGTTTTGAAATCCGACCCCAAAACGAAGTCTAATTCCCAATTAATCAAAAAGCCCTAACTCTACCCAAATCCCTAATTTTCTACCCTAAATCTCATGTTTTAGCCTAGAAATCTAATGGGTGTTGATAAATATTGAAGAAAAGGAGTCTAATATTACTTACCTATGAAGTTATGGTGAAGCTTTCTTCCAAGAATCGCCCAAAGTGAAGTGAAAAAGAAGGCGTTATGAAACTTATGATGACCCAAAAAGTCATCCCGTGTATTTTTCAGTAATTCTGTGTTCCGAGGTCGTGAAAACCTCACTTCTATCTCACCTCGATTTGCATGCGCAGCCCGGGCGTGTAGCCGGGAAGCCGTTATGTGAAAAACTGATAAAAATAAGAATTTTGTGTTGAAATTTGAGTAAAGTTGACTTTGGTCAACATTTTTGGTAAACGGACCCGGGCCCCTAATTTGACGATCCCGGACGGTCCGTAGGAAAATATGGGACTTGGGCGTATGCCCGGAATCGAATTGCGAGAAATGAAATTTTTAAAAGAAATTGTTTTCTGAAAATATAAGAGATTTTGAAGGAGTAGATATATGTTAAACCTGTGGTATCAGGCCCGCATATTGGTTCCGGAACCCGGTACTGGTTCGATCTAATATTTATGTCATATCTGTAAAGTTTGGTAAGAAACAGACTTCATTTGACGTGATTCGGACCATAAATGTAAAATTTGATGTTTAAAGAAGTTATGAGAAATTTCATTGATTTTGAGGTTTAATTCGTTGTTTATGAGGTTATTTTGGTGATTTGATTACACGAATAAGTCTGTAAGATGTTTTGGAGGTTGTGTGCATATTTGGTTTTGAGCCCCGAGGGCTCGGGTGAGTTTCGGGTAGCCGTCGGGGTGTTAAAACTTAGAAAACTTTGGTGTTTGGGAGCAGTTTCTGGTGTCTGGTGTAATATACTATGCGATCGCATAAGGTCCTCCGCGATCGCATAGCACAGGCTGGGGTAGGGGATATTTTTCTCTACGCGAATGCAAAGAGCAGGGTGCGAACGCGAAGCTTAAGGTCTTTGCTCTACGCGAACGCACCCCTCCAGTCGCGATCGCATAGGTCTAGTGAGGGGCTGGGGCTGGGTAGCTGTTTGCTCAGTGTGAACACGGTCCATAGGTCGCGATCGCGAAGGTCAATGTCCTGTACACTATGCGATCGCATTAAGCCTGTCGCGATCGCATAGGCCAAATTCGCCAAGTTTTGTTTTTAGTTCAAAATCAGAATAGTTACGGGAATTCCTCAATTTTTTCATAACTTCTTTGTAACAACCCGACCGGTCGTTTTGCGTATTCGGACCCCGTTCCCTTAAATATGACTTTTTGTAGTGGCTTATCATGATTTGTGACTTGCGGGGACGGGTGGCTCGGGATTTGGAAGTGTTTGGAATAGTATAGGAACACTTGGTTCCTTAAGGTTGGCTTTAAAAGCCAAGTTTGACTTCGGACCAACATTTTGAGTAAACGACCTCTGAATCGAGTTTCGACGATTCCAGTAGCTTTGTATGATGATTTCGGACTTGTACGTATGTTTGGAATATGTTTTAGATGAACCGGAAGCGTTTCAACGCCAGATAGCGAAATAGAGTTTCCTTAAGCTTGAAATTTGTTTTGGAACGTGATTTTATGTTATCGAGGTCCGAACGGAATTCCAAAACTGGGAATAGTTCTGTTATGTCATTCATGACTTGCCTACAAAATTTGGTGTTATTCCGAGTAGTATAGGTCGGTTCGGCGCATTGGAACCGAATTCAAGAACTTAGAAATTCTTAAGTTTGATCCTAGGGGTTTTGAAGGGTGATTTTGAGATTAGCGTGTTTTCGGGTGTTCTGAAGGCTCGAGCGAGTCCGTATTATGATTTAGGACATGTTGGTATAACTGGACGGGGGCTCGGGTGGGCCCAGGTGCCTCCCGCACACCACACGAGGCCCAAAACCAGCTGAAATTGCAGCTGGTGCACCTAATCTGGTGTGACTGCAGGTGCGGTTGCCCAGCTGCAGGTGCGGGAATGCCGCAAGTGCGGATTTAATTCCGCAGGAGCAAAACCGTAGGTGCGGTCTCTAACTCCGCAAGTGCGGGCCCAGCCTTTCCTGTCCAACTCCGCAGGTGCGAGCCCCAGCTCGCAGGCGCGAGACCGTAGGTGTGGTCCTCGAGCCGCAGGTGCGGAACCCTTGTAGGCCAGGCAGTGTATTTTCATTTAAACACGGGATTTCCTTCATTTCTTTCATTTTTCACGTCCATTGAAGACTTGAGAGCTTGGGAAGAACTCTCCACCACCTAGCTACTAAGAGGTAAGTAAATTCTACTAAAATGTTAGATTATTACACCAAAACTTAGGTAGATTAACATCTAAATAGTGGAAATCATAGGGGTTAGAGTGAAAACCTAGGGTTGATGAACTTTAGAGAATTTCACCACTTTTCTACCATTAAATCATATAAAATTATATATTAATGACCCTTAGGCTATGGGTGAGTGTTATTTTCGAAAATTTCCGGAACNGGGCTACGTACGCGCAAAGTGACAAGAGTCCGTGCGTAGCTACTACTCTGTTGTGTCGGGTAGAATTTAGGACTTCACAAACATGCCTCTATGTGCCTTACATGTATCCTTACTTGTGTTTTTGATTGCTTATTACCCTTGAAATTAACATGAAAATTTCGGAAGCTATGTGTAAGTTTAAGTGTTTAAATCCTTGAATTTAAGAGTATTCCATGATAAATTCCTGAATTTCCTGATAATTCTGTGTATGTCTACGAGCACCCGTGTCGCATTTATAATTCGTGAGCGGGGTAGCCTTATAATTATGTCAACCGCGTCGCATGATCGATTCGCGAGCGGGGTAATAGATGCATCTATGGTTCGTGCCGCTCGACCCTCGGCAGTGCACATTTAAATTTCTGCGTCGCTTCGGTCGTACGCCTCGGCATATTATATGCTATGTGCTTGATTGAGAGTCTTATTATTATTCTTGCCAATTTAATTGTTTTGTGAGAAAGAAACTTGTGATTTTTTTGTTAAATATTGTTACTTGGCCCTTGCAGGGAGATTGTTATTTGTATATACTGATGCTTCATGTCTACTTGCTTTCCAGAAATGTTATTACTGTTTAGATTCATTAAATCATATTATTGATGACAACCCTAGTGAGTAACACGTCTACCTATCGTTACTACTTCTTCGAGTTTAGACGGGATACTCACTAGGTGTTCGTCGCTGAGAGTACTACCGGGATTTGACTACACGGTGAGCTGATCTTCCTGGCGTTCTGCAGCGGCACTGTGGAGCTTCTATTATTTTTGGGATATTTCACCAATCACACAAGTATACAAGTCATATCTATGCTACAACAGGGAAAAACAATGAACATGATGTGTCCTAACTACCCGGACGAAGCAGTAATAGACACTACGTACGGACTCTCGTCACTCGGTGCGTACGTAGCCCCCAAACAAGATCACGTAGAAAACAAGGTTACCTTGAGGGACAATTTCCCTCTTACGAGGTTAGAAAGGAGACTCACCTCGACGAAGCACTCCTCGGACCAAAGACCGGATCAAGAATGCGCCCAAAGCTCCGAAACTACCCTCGACGGCTCACAACTAGCCAAACATAGCATGATTGAATCAATTTATGCTCCAAGAATAAGAATTAACAAGAAATTCCAAAATATAGTATTCTTGGAGTTTTTTTTTTTTTAATTTCGACCTCAGGCCCACGCGTTCGGATTTGGAAAAATCATTGGAGGAATGGATTACCCGAAGCCTAAGGAGCGAAATTACATAATTTATTCAAGAATTCATGGCTAATATGGGATAATTCACAAATCTTTCCATAAGCCCTAGTTACTACCCAAATTTTATGATTTTTGTTTCTTTTAGGAATTAAACCCGTTAAATTCCATGCATAATTGTGAAAAATATGAGAGAATTGCTTACCTCTACAGTGGGTGGTTGTGGGGGGTGTTCTTCAACCTTGGGTGCTATCTAATGGAGGTAAAAGATGACTAATGAGGAAGACAACCCGTAATTGAGCATTTAAATACTGCCCAGGAAAACCTCCACTGCGATCGCGTCAACAGGCATGCGATCGCGGAGAACAAATGCCCCAGGCCCTCAAGAAGTACTATGCGATCGCATAGATGGGGCCTGCGATCGCGGAGGGTGGGGAGGTAGGCTTATGCGATCGCAGGAGTGAGGTCTGCGATCGCAGAGAAGAACAGGCAGTAGGGAGGGGGGGTAGGTGACTTGTGCGATCGCAGGGATGAGTCTACCACTGCAAAGGGTTGGGAAGGGGACCATATGCGATCGCGGAGGGATGCTTGCGATCGCAGAGAACATTGGATGGACCAGCATAAATACTTCTCTGCGATCGCAGAGAAGGAAACCAGACAGAAAATTTCTGGTATTTCTAACTTACCTCCCAGGGGTCTAAAACACCTCATAGCCCCCCGGGACCCCATCCAAAAGCACCGGCAAGTCTGTATTCATGATACGGACTCGCTCGAACTTCCGGAACATGAAAAACAACAACGGAACTCAAAATTCAACCCCAGAACCAAATTAATCAAACTTAAGAACTTTGAAATTCTAGAATTCATTTCATTACGCCGAACGGGTCTATACTACTCGGAATGACCCCAAAATTTGCAGACAAGTCATAAATGACTATACGAAACTATTGCTGGTCCCCGAATTCCCTTCGGACCACGATAGCATAAATTCACGTCCCAACCCAAATTTCAAAGATAAGGAAATCCTGATTTCCATTTTGGTAGCCGAAATGCTCCCGGGTCATCAGAAAGCCAAGCCGAACATACGCCCAAGTCCGAAATCATCATACGGAGATATTGGAGCTGTCAGAACTCGATTCTGAGGTCGTTTGCTCAAAATGTTGACCGAAGTCAAACTTGGCCAAATAGGCTAGCCTTAAGGAACCAAGTGTTCCTACACCATCCAAATCATTCCCAAATCCCGAACCACCCGCTCCCGCGAGTCATAAAGCACGAATAGCCGCTATGGAAGGTTTCATTTAAGGAAACGGGACCCTAACACGCAAAACGACCGGCTGGGTCGTTACATTCTCCCCCTCTTAAACAAACGTTCGTCCTCGAACAGGACTAGAATCGTACCTGGAGTGCTGAATAGCTGTGGATATATGCTCTGCATGTCCTGTTCGGACTCCTAAGTCTCCTCCTCAATCGGTTGGCCCCTCTACTGGACCTTAACCGCAGAAACTATCTTAGACCTCAACTGGCGGTCCTGCCTATCAACAATAGCCACTGGCTCCTCCTCGTAGCCCAGCTTCTCATCTAACTGAATAGTGTTGTAATCAACCACGTGCGAGAAGTCGGCGTGATACCTCCGGAGCATGGAAACGTGAAAAACTGGATGAACTCCTGATAAGGCTGGAGGTATAGCAAGCTCATAAGCAACCTCTCCAACCCGCTTCAACACCTCGAAAGGACCTATAAACCTAGGGCTCAGCTTGCCTTTCTTCCCAAATCTCATAATGCCCTTCATCGGCGAAACCTTCAACATAACCTTATCTCCCTCCATGAATGCTACATCACGTGCCCGCTGATCTGCGTAGCTCTTCTGCCTAGACTGTGTTGTACGGAGCCTTTCCTGAATAATCTTCACCTTTTCTAAGGCATCTCTCACCAGATCTGTACCATATAGCTTGGCCTCGCCAGGCTCAAACCACTCAATCAGAGAACGACATCGCCGACCATATAAAGCCTCGAATGGAGCCATCTCGATGCTGGACTGATAACTATTATTGTATGCAAACTCCGCTAAAGGCAAGAACTGATCCCACTGACCCCCGAAATCAATCACACAGGCCCTGAGCATATCTTCCAGAATCTGAACTGTACGCTCTGACTGGCCATCAGTCTGAGGGTGAAATACTGAACTGAGGTCTATCTGAGTACCCATCTCGCTGCGCAAAGCTCTCCAGAAATGCGAAGTGAACTAAGGACCCCGATCTGAAATAATGGACACCGGCACACCGTGCAACCGAACTATCTCGCGAAGATAAATATGAGCCAGCCTCTCTATTGTATAAGTAGTAGCCACAGGAATGAAATGCGCCGACTTGGTCAATCTATCTACAATGACCCAAACCGCATCAACCTTCCGCAAAGTTCGAGAAAACCCAACCACGAAGTACATAGTGATACGCTCCCATTTCCACTGAGGAATGGGCATCTGTTGAAACAAGCCTCCTGGTCGTTGAGGCTCGTACTTAACTTGCTGACAATTAAGACACCTAGCCACATACTGAACAATGTCCTTCTTCATTCGCCTCCACAAGTAAAACTGCTTCAAATCATGATACATCTTTGTCGCTCCTGGATGAATGGAATACCGGGAACTGTGCGCCTCTGCTAGAATCTTCTCCCTCAGGCCATCGACATCAGGAACACACAATCGGCCCTAGAGTCGATGAACACCATCCTCGCCCAAAGTAATCTCCTTCGCCCTGCCCTGGACCACCGTATCCCGAAGCTCTGCTAGGCGTGGATCATCAAACTGTCAAGCCTTGATCTCTCCCAACAATGAAGACTTAGCAACCACATGAGCCAAAACTCGACGAGGCTCTGAAAGGTCCAATCTCACTAATCGGTTGGCCAAGGACTGAATGTCCAAGGCTAAAGGTCTCTCCTCAGCTGCAATGTAGGCCAAACTACCCATACTAGCTGCCCGCCTGCTCAAAGCATCCGCTACAATATTTGCTTTGCCCGGATGATACAGAATAGTGAGATCATAGTCCTTCAACAACTCAAGCCACCTCCGCTGCCTCAAATTAAGGTCCCTCTGCTTAAGCAAGTACTGCAGGCTGCAGTGGTCCGTATAGACCTCACAAGATACACCATATAAGTAGTGCCACCATATCTTCAAAGCCTGAACAATCGCCGCCAACTCCAAATCGTGCACGGAGTAATTATTTTCATGAACCTTCAGCTGCCGCGAAGCATAAGAATTAACCCTGCCATCCTGCATCAACACACATCCCAACCCGACGCGTGAAGCGTCGCAGTACACTGTATACACTCAAGACTCAGAAGTCAATGATAAAATTAGTGCTGAAGTCAATGTTGATTTGAGCTTCTGAAAGATCGTCTCACAATCGTCGGACCACTGAAATGGAGCATTCTTCTGAGTCAATCTAGTCAACGGAGCGGCCATAGAAGAGAATCCCTCAACGAACCAACGGTAGTAACCTGCTAAACCTAGAAAACTCCGGATCTCTCAAGCTGAAGTAGGACGTGGCCAACTCTGAACTGCCTCAATCTTCTGCGGATCAACCTTGATACCCTCACCGGACACTACATGCCCCAGAACTGCCACAGACTCTAACCAAAACTCACACTTGGAGAACTTAGCATATAGCTTCTATTCTCGCAAGGTTTGAAGCATAACTCTCAAATGCTGCTCGTGCTCTCCCAGGCTCCGTGAGTAGATAAATATATCATCAATGAAAACAATAACGAAGGAGTCAATATACGGCCTGAATACCCTATTCATCAAGTCCATAAATGTTGCTGGGGCATTAGTCAAGCCAAAGGACATCACTAAGAACTCATAGTGGCCATATCTAGTGCGAAATGCAGTCTTCGGGACATAAGAAGCCCGAATCTTTAACTGGTAATAACCTGACCTCATATCAATCTTAGAGAACACACGAGCACCCTGTTGCTGATCAAACAAATCATCAATGCGCGGCAGAGGATACTTGTTCTTGATGGTCACCTTATTCAACTGGCGGTAGTCAATACACATCCGCATAGACCCATCCTTCTTCTTCACAAATAGGACTGGAGCACCCCACGGCGACACACTTGGCCTAATAAATCCCTTGGCCAACTACTCCTCAAGCTGCTCCTTCAGTTCCTTTAGCTCCTTAGGAGCAATACGATAAGGAGGAATGGAAATAGGCTGAGTATCTGGAGCCAAGTCAATGCAGAAATCTATATCTCGATCTGGAGGCATGCCTGGAAGATCTGAAGGAAACACATCCGGAAACTCCCGAACGACAGGAACTGAATCAATGGTAGGAGACTCGGCGGTGGTGTCCCGCACATAAGCAAGATAAGACAGACACCCTTTCTCGACCATATGCCGAGCTTTCATGAAGGAAATGACCCGGCTGAAGGCACTAACTGGAGCACCCCTCCACTCTAACCTCGACGACTCAGGCATGGCTAATGTAACTGTCTTGACATGGCAGTCCAAGACAACATGGTGAGGAGATAGCCAATCCATGCCCAAAATAACCTCGAAATCAACCATATCAAGCAATAACAGGTCGGCTCTGGTCTCAAACCCACATAAAGTAATCACACAAGATTGGTAGACCCGGTCTACCACTACAGAGTTTCCCACCGGAGTGGATACATACAAGGGAGAACCCAAAGACTCACAAATAACATCCAGAGAATGGGCAAATAAAACTGTAACATATGAATATGTAGACCCTGGATCAAATAGCATTGAAGCCTCTCTACCACAGACCAAAATAATACTTGTAATCACAACATCTGATGCCACTGCGTCTGCCCTGGCTGGAATAGCATAAAATCTGGCTGAAGCACCCGATGACTGAGCTCCCCCAGGACGAGCTGGAGCTGAACGACCCCCTCTTGGATGGCCTCCCCCTCTAGGACGGCCCCTGCCAACCTGACCTCCACCCCTGGGTGGTCGTGCTGCTAGTGCTATAATCATAGGCTGCTGACTCTGCTGCACAGCCTTGCCCCAATACCTGGGACAAAACCTCCACGTGTGGCTCACATCCCCACACTCGAAGCAACCCCCTGACACTACTGCTTGTTGCCTTGAAGAGGAGGATCCCTGAATAGCTGAAGAGCGGTGTGAATCCTCTAGTAAAGCACTGGGATAAGAACTGGAGGATCTTTAATGGCTAGAATAACTGCTGGGTGCACTCTGGATGGCTGGAGGATGATAGGAGCGCTCTGGCATGGCGCTAAATTGGGGCCTGACTGGAACAACCCTAGGAGGTACTGGAGGTGCTGAATAGGAAGGCCTGCTGAACTGGACACCTCCGTATTGACCTATGGCCCTAGCTGGAGCCCCTCTGAAATCGCCTGCAAACCTAGCCCTCTTGTCCTGCTAACCTGGCTGACCCTGCTCCCTGCCCCTCACACGGTAACCCTCGATACGTCGAGCTATCTCGACTACAAGCTGATATGGGGTACCCATATCTACCTCTCTAGCCATGGAAGTCCTGATACCCGGATGTAAGCCTGCCACAAACCGTCGAACCCTCTCAGCATCTGTGGGCAATATCATGAGAGCATAGCGAGACAACTCTGAGAACTTGGCCTCATAATCTGACACAGACATCTGCCCCTGCTCTAACCTCTCAAACTGACCCCGCATCTCCTCCCTCTCTGACGGTGGAATGTATCGGTCCAAGAATAACTGAGTAAACTGCTCCCAAGTAACCGGTGGAGACCCTGCTGGCCTACTGAGTACATAAGACTGCCACCAGCGGCGAGCTCTTCCCTCAAGCTGGAAGGTCGTGAAGTATACCCCATGTGACTCTAATATCCTTATGTTGTGCAGTCTGTCCCTGCACCTCTCGATAAAATCATGTCCATCCTCTCATCGATCACCCCCAAAGGTCGGAGGGCGAAGTTGGGTCCATCTACCTTCTGCTGCTCTACCTCTGCAACTGGCCTGGGCTCTGGTGCTGCCACCCCAGACTGAACCCCAATCACTGGTGGAATATCTAGAGTACGATGTACTGCAGTTGCTGGTCTTGTAGCCTGCGCGGTAGGGGTCTGAACTCCCCCTCCTGCCTGAGAAGTAGCAGGATCTGATGCAAGTATACCCGCCTGTGACATAGTATCCATGAACCTCAGCATACGGCCCATGACCTCCTGGAAGCCCGACGCCTTCATAAAATCAGTTGGTGCTCGAGCTACTGGAGGCAGCTCATCCTGCTCCTCAACATAAGGGTCCCCAATTGGTGCAACCGGTACATCTATGGGACGCCCTCGCCCCCTACTACGAATAGGAGCCCTACCCCTGCCCCTACCATGGTCTAGAGCGGCGGGGGCAGCAGCCTCTCCTGGATCAGGAACATGTGAAGCACGTGTCCTCACCATCTGTGAGAGAATAGAAGAACCGGTTTGAGTACATCAACGATTGCACGATAGGATATGAACAAAAGGAGTTTCTTAACACCCTATAGCCTCCCGAAGATAAGTACAGACGTCTCCGTACCGATCCGCAAGACTCTACTGGGTTTGCCTGTGACTTGTGAGACTTTGTGAACCTAAAGCTCTGATACCACGTTGTCACGACCCAAATCCTAATTCAGGTCGCGATAGTGCCCAACAGCGGGGTTAGGCAAGCCGATATGAAACACACTAGGTGTTACCCTTCCCCTTTTGGTTAACAATTTAATAACTACCATTTTTAAATGGATAAAACACAATAATGATAAATGATACGAGATAAAACCACAGGTGCATAAATCAACCGATAGGCACGTCGCATAACATATGCACAGCCAAAACCCAAAATAATAATTGTGTGTGTGTGCCAGGAACTAGTGTCACGAGTTCCACGGGCAACTACTGAATATACAATAACTGAAATATATATACAGAGCCTCAGTATGAACAAAAGACGGAGGAAATATGACAAGGAAACTCCAGGGTGCTGTCAGGAAGTCGCCAAGAAGGATAGCTCACTGTGAAGTATAGCCACTCGGTCAATATCTAGCACTAGATTGATAATCAGACGGACCAGCCTCCGGACCTGCACAATCAAGTGCAGAAAGAAAGAAAAGTGCAGCATGAGTACATACATAAATATGTACCCAGTGAGTATCCTGTCTAATCTCAAAGAAGTAGTGACGAGAGGTCGACTCGATACTCACTAAGGTCCAACAGTAATAACGTAAGCAGGATGTAAGGAAAGCTGTAGGCAAGTAAAACAAATAATCAAGCACATCAATATCCGGCATCAAATAACAATCTCAAATAAAACAAGTTTGGAATCCGCCGTGGCGTACGGCCCGCTCCCATATGGTACTCTCTCACATCGCTCCATCGTGGCGTACGACCCGATCCTATCGTGTAAATCTTTGCCGTGGCGTACGACCCAATCCCACCATGTAGTCTCAATCTCGCCGTGGCGTATAACCCGATCCCATAATATACTCTCTCGTCACTCTGCCGTGGCGTACGGCCCGATTCCATAATATAATCAATCATCACTCTGCCGTGGCGTACGACCCGATCGCATAATATAATCAATCATCACTCTGTCGTGGCGTACGGCCCGATCCAATCCTGTGATTCTCTTATCACACTTAAATCAAGCCAAGTATCACAACGTTTAAAGACAACAATACCAATCACACAAGTATACAAGTCATATCTATGCTACAACAGGGAAAAACAATGAACATGTTATGTCCAAACTACCCGGACGAAGCAGTAATAGTAACTACGTACGGACTCTCGTCACTCGGTGCGTATGTAGCCCCCAAACAAGATCACATAGCAAACAAGGTTACCTAGAGGGACAATATCCCTCTTACGAGGTTAGAAAGGAAACTCACCTCGGCGAAGCACTCCTCGGACAAAAGACCGGATCAAGAATGCGCCCAAAACTCCGAAACTACCCTCGACGGCTCACAACTATCCAAACATAGCATGATTGAATCAATTTATGCTCCAAGAATAAGAATTAACAAGAAATTCCAAAATATAGTATTCTTGAAGGTTTTTTGAAATTTCGACCTCGGGCCCACGCGTTCGGATTTGGAAAAATCATTGGAGGAATGGATTACCCGAAGCCTACGGAGCGAAATTACATAACTTATTCAAGAATTCATGGCTAATATGGGATAATTCACAAATCTTTCCATAAGCCCTAGTTACTACCCAAATTTTATGATTTTTGTTTCTTTTAGGAATTAAACCTGTTAAATTCCATGCATAATTGTGAAAAATAGGAGAGAATTGCTTACCACTATAGTGGGTGGTTGTGGGAGGTGTTCTTCAACCTTGGGTGCTCTCTAATGGAGGTAAAAGATGACTAATGAGGAAGACAACCCGTAATTGAGCATTTAAATACTGCCCAGGAAAACCTTCACTGCGATCGCGTCAACATGCTTGCGATCGCGGGGAACAAATGCCCTGGCCCTCAAGAAGTACTATGTGATCGCATAGATGGGGCCTGCGATCACGGAGGGTGGGGAGGTAGGCTTATGCGATCGCAGGAGTGAGGTCTGCGATCGCAGAGAAGAACAGGCAGTAGGGAGGGGGGGTAGGTGACTTGTGCGATCGCAGGGATGAGTCTACGACCGCAGAGGGTTGGGGAGGGGACCATATGCGATCGTGGAGGGATGCTTGCGATCGTAGAGAACATTGGATGGACCAGCATAAATACTTCTCTGCGATCGCATCCCTGCTTCTGCGATCGCATCCCTGCTTCTGCGATCGCAGAGCAGGAAACCAGACAGAAAATTTCTGGTTTTTCTAACTTAGCTCCCGGGGGTCTAAAACACCCCCGAGCCCCCCGGGACCCCGTCCAAAAGCACCGACAAGTCTGTATCCATGATACGGACTAGCTCGAACTTCCGGAACAAGAAAAACAACGACGGAACTCAAAATTCAACCCCAAAACCAAATTAATCAAACTTAAGAACTTTGAAATTCTAGAATTCATTTCATTACGCTAAACGGGTCTATACTACTCGGAATGACCCCAAAATTTGCAGACAAGTCATTAATGACTATACGGAACTATTGACAGTCCCGGAATTCCATTCGAACCTTGATAGCATAAATTCACGTCCCAACCCAAATTTCAAAGATAAGGAAATCCTAATATCCATTTTGGGCGTCGAAATGCTCCCGGGTCATCAGAAACCCAAGCCGAACATACGCCAAAGTCCGAGGTCGTTTGCTCAAAATATTGACCGAAGTCAAACTTGGCCCAATAGGCCAGCCTTAAGGAACCAAGTGTTCCTAAACCATCCAAATCATTCCCATATCCCGAACCACCCACTCTCGCGAGTCATAAAGCACGAATAGCCGCTATGGAAGGTCTCACTTAAGGAAACAGGACCCTAACACGCAAAATGACCGGCTGGGTCATTACAGTTAGAGAGTGGGTTTTGGGTCAGGTGGGGTTGGGTTAGAGGTTGGCTAGATTTTAAATAAAAATGGGCTAAATGTTAAATACCACAAAAAATAAGATAATAAATTAATTAAAATAGCTGATAATTGCGTAAGATGAAATTAAAACCAAATAAATGAAATTAAGATAGTTAACTATTATAAAAATATAAAATGATCAGTTGTTGCTTTAAAAAAACGATATAAATATTTGTGCTATTATCGCAGAGTTGCTAAAATTAACTAAATAATGCCAATATTGGTTAATTTGCGAAAATAATTAAATTCTAATGGAGCTAAATAGGATTATGAATAACATATTGAGCAAGAAGATGTTTTGAAATTATTTATAACATTATTTATGAATAATTATGGAACATAAAGTATTAAATAAATAATTTGATAAAAGCACGAAAAATTATGGGAAAATACCAGTCACTGTAAAGAATGATTTTGAAAGTATATATGCAAGTTTGAAAATAGTTTGAGGGAAAATTGGGTATCAACAGAGTGTAGGCTGCGGGAGTCTGAACTCCTCCCTTGATCCGTGGAGTAGCTGGTGCACCTGGAATCAATCCCGCCTGAGTCATTGTACCAATTATACTCAGAAACTACGCCCTGGTCTCCTTAAGTCCGGGCGTAACAATAGGCGCCTCCGGTACTTGTTCCCCAACCGGAACTGCTGGCGGCTCCTCAACGGCTGCTCTGATAGGCATCTTAGCTGCGACACGTGCTCCTCGTCGGCCTCTATCTCTGACCCTCGCGATATTCGCTTCGGGGTAACATCATCTGGAACCGCAACTCGTGTCCTCACCATCAGTGAGAGAATGGAACGATAATTTCAAACTTCAAGATCAATGAACTGGCACGACAGGAATGAAGGAAGTGAATTTGTCCGAATAGTTTCGTAGCCTCTCGAAGATAAGTACAGACGTCTCCGTACCGATCCACAAGACTCTACTAAACTCGCTTATGACTCATAGCACCTATGAACCTAGAGCGCTGATACCAACCTGTCACGACCCAAATTTCCCTCCGTTGGGTATCATGATAGCACCTAGTCTTAGGGACTAGGTAAGCCTAATATTTACTGAACAACAACAATAATAAAGGAAATCTTACAGTCTTGATATAGAAATCTTGACAGAATTTACAATTTTCCAAAACCGGAAATACAAGTCATAAGCTCTACAGAATTTACTACAACTTCTAAATACAACTGTTTAGAAATACTTAAGAACAATTGAATAAAAGTAGGAAGGTGACTCCGAAGCCTGCGAACGCAGCAACAGGTTTACCTTGAGTCTCCTCGGCAATGATCCACGCAGCTACTAACAATCAATACCTGGATCTGCACAAAAAAATATGCAGAAGAGTAGTATGAGCACACCACAACGGTGCTCAGTAAGTATCAAGACTAACCTCGGTGAAGTAGTGACGAGGACTAGTCAAGACACCACTGGTCTAATAAGTTACACAGACATAAATACGGAAATGACAGAATATGACATCTAACTAATGACTACACAATATAGTGAATAACTAAACACCTACAATGCGGAAGGAAATACTGTAAACAGCTACGGAACAACATAATAATACACAAACAGGATAGATGAAAGTACAAGCCAAAAACCGGAAAGCACAATACAGCAAGAACAAGTAATAATTCAGCACTGCAACAGTTTCCACGTTAGGCATTAGCCAACAACCCCAAGTGTTTTTTGGAAAATACTTCGAGTGTGAACCTTCACCCGTAAGTTTATATTGAAAGCTTTGAATGTAGTCATTTCAAATAGAAAGTTCCTTTGAAATATACTTTCTCCGAATATTTATATATATATATATATATTTATTTAGAAAGAGAAATCTTCAAAACATAGTTCCTTCAAAATAAATGGTTTCAAATATATATTTCCCCAATAAATGACTTTCAACATCGTTTTCTGTAAGACAAATACTTTCAAATATACCTTTGAAATTGTCACGACTCAATTTCCCAACCTTAGTGATCGTGATGGCGCCTAACATCATCCTTGCTAGGCAAGCCAATGTTAGAAATCGATTAACAACTTTTCTTAATTTATTTCTTAATCCTAAATAAACAAATTCCAAATGAGCGTAAATAGAATAATTTCGACAACAATAAAACAGAAGGATAATAATAACCGATTAAATAGAACGAACCACGAACTAATTATAATAATAACTCTAAGACTACCCCAGGGTCTAGTGTCACAATCCACGAACTACTAAGAATACTACAAATGATGGCTGAAAGAAATAGTGTAGTTGTTCTGAATATAATAAAACGTTGTAAATAATAATAGGAGAAGACTCTCGGAATCTACGAACGCCGGCAGATGTACCTCGTGTCTCCAAACGAATCGGGTGGTCGTCCTGGAATCCTCTATTGCTGACTAGTACCTGGATCTGTGCAAAAGAGCACAGAGTGTTGTATCAGTATAACCGACCCCATGTACTGAGTAAGTGTCGAGCCTAACCTCGGCGAAGTAGTGACGAGGCTAAGTCGGGGCTTCAACAATATAATCGATAACAACAACAAATAATAAAGCCAGAAATAAGTCTAAACAAATAGATAAATAAGTGTTGCAATAAAATAACTCATCTATAACCAATTCTCAAATAACTCTTCAAATTTCCGAACTTTAACTTTGAATAAAAATAGTGCCAAAATATTTAAAGAGTAGTAAAATAGACATTTTATCTTTTCAAAACTTTTATTTTCTTTTTCTTTAAAAACCAGTAAAATATAAATGTCCTCCCTTATCGCTCCTTGTTGCGGCATGCAAACCGCTCCCACCTGTCCTCCCTTACTGCTCCTCCCTAAAATATCACCCTTATTACTCCTGTTGCGGCGTGAAACCCGATCCCACATGTCCTCCCTTATCACTCCTTGTTGCGGCGTGCAACCCGCTCCCACCAGACATATCATATCAATAATATGTATAATTTTCACAATTCAGGCCAAGCCTTTCACAATATTTTTGTCTCAATAATTTTAAATAATAAACTGCATTTTTCTCATAACTTCATCAATAACCTCTCAACCATGAAACCAACAAGAATATAAAAATATGTATGCATTTATTTCATAAAAACAATACCAAACCTCTCAACCATATTTATATCACCAGGAAACCAGTTCAACCAATACTCTTTCCAAATAATCACAACAATATCTAACAACAAATCAACTAGGCCAAATAGTCATAGAAACAATAATGAACATATAACAGTTAAGACAATGATCAAATAAGTGGGGAACAGGAAAGGGGATCATGCTTAACAACCAATTTGGGTGGTGCATATATACTCGTCACCACACCTATACACCACGCCCATGCATTTCACATAAGAAACAAGTGGGGAGTCCTATTCCCTCAAGACAAAGTTAGACCAAACACTTACCTCAATTCCGCAGGCCACTCAGTGCTCAATTATTGCTTTACTTTTTGAATACACCTCTAACTTGCTCGAATCTAATTAAAATTAAATTAATATCATTAACTTATGCTAAAGGAACTAGCTTTATTGAAAAATATAATTTTTCCTAAGTTTTCTCAAAAAAAGTGAAAACCCGACCCCGGGCCCGCTTGGTCTAAACTCGGGGTTCGGACCAAATTATATTTACCCACGAACCCAAATATGCTATTAGTTTTGAAATCCGACCTTAATTTGATATAAAAATTCAATTTTTACAAAACTCCCTAATTCTACCCAAATCCTAGATTTTGACCATGAAAATTCTTTGTTTTTGCTTTAAAGGTTGTAACGACCCGACTGGTCGTTTTGCGTATTAGGACCCTGTTCCCCTAAATGAGACTTTCCATAGCGTCTTCGTGTGATTTATGACTTGCGGGGATGGGTGTTCCGGGATTTGGAAGTGTTTAGAATGCCATAGGAACACTTGCTTCCTTAAGGTTGGTCTTTTGGGCCAAGTTGGACTTCTGTCAACATTTTGAGCAAACGACCTCGGAATTGAGTTCCGACAGTTCCATTAGATTTGTATGATGATTTTGGACTTGGGAGTATGTTTGGGATGGGTTTTCGATGACCCGGGAGCATTTTGGCGCCCAATATAGAAATAAGAATTTCCTTAAGTTTGAAATTTAGTTTGGAACGTGATTTTATGTTATCGAGGTACAAACGGAATTCCAAGACTAGGAATAGTTCCGTTATGCCAATTATGACTTTCCTACAAAATTTGGCGTCATTCTGAGCAGTATAGGTCGGTCAGGCGCATTGTTATAGAAATCAAGAACTTGAAGTTCTTAAGTTATGATTCGAGGGGTTTTGGGGTGTGATTTTGAGTACCATTGTTTTGAGTGTTCTGAAGGCTCGAGCGAGTCCATATTATGATTTGGGACTTGTTGGTATACTTGGACAGGGGATCGGTAGGGCCCAGGTGCCTCTCGGGCACCAAACGGGGCTAAAAACCCAGCTGATGCAACTGCTGGTGCACCTGATCTGGTGTGACCGCAGGTGCGGTTGCCCAGTCGCAGGTGCGGGACTGCTCCTGCGGTCCCAAGCATCGCAGGTGCGGCCCCAGATGAGGCCCTCCTTTCTCGCAGGTGCGGCCAAAGGTCCGCAAGAGCGGAGCCGCATGTGCGGTCATCCCTCTGCAGGTGCAACCCCAGCCCCACTCGTCCAGCTTCGCAGGTGCGATCTTTAGCTCGCAGGCGCGAGATCGCAGGTGCGGGCCTCGAGCCGCAGGTGCGGTATCACTGTAGGCCAGGCAGTGTGTTCTCACTTAAAACTCGGGATTTTACCCATTTCTTTCATTCTTCACCTCCATTAAAGACTTGGGAACTTGGGGAAAGAGGTTCCACGACCTAGCTAGTAGATACTGATAAGGTAAGTTAATTCCACTTTAGTACTAGTTTAATACATGAATTACTAATTGAATTATCTACTAAATCATTGAAAAATCAAGACTTGGGTAGTAACTTAGGGTTCTTGAGAAATTTGATGAATTATCCATTAATTGCCATGAATTCAAGTAGAAATCATATATTAATGATTCTTAGGCTATGGGTGAGTGATTCCTTTGAGAATATTTCGGAACCCGAGAGTGCTGGCCCGGGGCCAGATTTTAGTATTTCTTCAAGAATGGTTAATTGACCAAATTCATAGGAGAATCTCATGTTTTGAATATAATTTGATATATGTTCGTATCGATTGATTAGTTTCGAGTCCTCGAGGGACAAGTTTGGAGTTTTGGGCGCGTTCTTGGTTCGAGGAGTAGGTTCGGCACGAGGTGAGTCTCCTTTCTAACCTTGTAAGAGGGAATTGTCCCCATAGGTGTTCTATATGTTTTGTGTAATGTGTTTTGGGGGCTACGTGCGTACAAAGTGACGAGAGTCCGTACGTAGCGACTATTATGCCATGTCGGGTAGCTTTAGGACTCACAAGCATGCTCTTACGTGACTTATATGTATCTGTAGGCGTACTTTGAGCTGTTTATTATCCTTGAACTAGAATGAAAATGATGGAAAGATTGCCTCTACATTTCCAGTGAGTTAATTATTGTTACAAGCATAGCCTCTATTGAGCTTATTGATAAATTCGGTATACATATATATATATATACACATGAGTCAGCACCCGAGTCGGAGGTATGATTCGTGATACGCTCAATTTACACCTTAAAATAGGGTAAGCGATCGTTGTCAAATATAGTAACCCAACAAGGTTGGGGTCGAATCCCACAGAGAACAATATGAGGGCGATTAGGAATGCTAAAGAGTTATCACTTATTGCGCAATGCCAAACAAATAAGATTTTGAGTTTTGATAATTGTTTATAGCTAAATGCGAAAATATAATCTAACCTAGAAAGCGAGTAAAATGATCAATGGCAACAAGAATGAATGAACACTCAAGTAACGATCTAATGTATTTCACGATTTTACAAATATGAGTGAGTTATATTAATTAGCTACGGATAATATTTCTTAATTAGCTTTTCCCAAAGAATAACAAGACTTCCAAAATGAATTATTCCTAACCCAATTAGGAGATTAAGCACTTCCGGGTTTGGCTACAAGTAGTTCAATCCTATCCCTAGGTAGAATTATAAATATGAGGGTTAAA